>JAWPHD010008994.1:0-108862 GCA_037043455.1 Cyrtodaria siliqua | reverse complement strand
AAACCTGGCCCCGCCCCAGAGGTTACAATGTTTTGCATAGACATATAATCAACAGTTGCTCCCAACAAGGGTAGAGACAAGTAAATGTTGCATTTTGTTGACTTAAAAAATATTATTTTACTGAAAATCATAAATTGGCTCAGTGGTGCCATTGGTAGACCAGAGCGGCAGATCCTGTTCTAAAATAGTTTTGAAATATGGAATCTTATAGACAAAACATAACTCATTTTTTCTCTCATTACTATCAACATAACATGATATAATTTTTCCCTAAACAGTTATTTAATTAAAGGATTCCATAGTTTTCGAAAGAAAACAATATATGCAAAATCACTCTGAAATAAAGTTTAAATGTACATGCTTTAGAATAATAAAGAACTAGGATTTAATAGTGGTTTGATGATCCCAGCAATCATTCATTATTGTAACTTGTTTACAATTCTAGGGAGCTGACCCTGATCTGACCAGACAGAACCCATTAATGTCCCATCACCTTGAACTACATTTAGAGTTACAAGGTGATTATAATTCGGCCAAATAGTTATATGGTAAAGCAATACGATAGCAACAGGACACGCTTTTAAACACTTAAATATTTTCATTGTTTAAGGCTCTTCAAGCAAATCACAGCTATCTAATATTGACCTTCGTTTTTAAGGTCGACTAGTATTCTAACTTTCATGTGCTGTTTAACATTTGCCACCAACACGTTGCATAAACCAACGGTTATTACCACTTTTCAACGTGTCTTGGTCATGTGAAAATCTATTCAAATAAGACACAAAGGTCATTATATCCACATAAATCTTATTTTTAAATATGGTTCGCATAATTTACTTTTATAACTAAACAATGAAGGGCCAAACTAACCAAATTTTGTAAAATGAGTTGTGCACCTTGAAAATTGTCACCGAAGACCATTTTCAAAGATTTTAGATATGGTAACCTTGAAATTCAGTTTTTAATGTCAGAATATAAAAATGCCCATTGTTGTGGTAAAAGGAACGCTATGCTAAGGTTTGACCTAATAGCTCTTATAGTTTTCGCGTAATCAATGTGGTTCGGGAAAACAAATTCAAAGCGAAATAAAAAAGATCATATCAACCAACTTCTGTTGATATCAGTTGCTATCATAATTATAAAGCACATTTGAATGTGAACACTGCCTCTATTAAAATACCACATGCTCTTAGACTATGCACCATTTGAGTTCCCAAGTGTTTTGTGTTTTTTTTTATTGAAAATGCACCTGTATTTGTTTGTCCCATTAGTGGTCTCTTAATAAATATTTGACTAAAGTTCATTTCATCTGCCCATCAATATGCATCAATCATTATATCCATGATATAATCCCTTTATATATACAATAAAAAGTATGTATTACCAACCCCTTAGGTAATATATGCAATCAAATACTATATAGAGTATATTACACTACACATCCTACCATCCAGCAACCCATCCACCCTACCAAAATGGAACAACTCACCCTTTCAACCATCCATCCACCTATCCATTTGCCCACTACCTATTCAATTTTATTTACCATCCATCCGCCATCTCACCTTTCCAAAAATATTGTACCAACATATCCTTAACTTATTTATTGAATCATTATCATTGCATTAATATATTGTTGTATATCCTGCCATTCATTTATAAACCACTCAATCGTATTATCAATTTCAAACATCAATTTATTTTATTATTCATATCATCCTTATATATTATTGTATTCCCATTTGCACAAGTTTATGTTCCTTCCTTCTACACGTTAAGCATTGACATATCATAACCAATGCTAATTCAATGCAATCAAATATAGTTATCTGAAGTTTAGACCTTTGTGAATGCCCCTCATTGTGAAGTTGGTCAATCGACCTGACTAAGGACAATGACCTGGAACAATAACAATTAGGGTAAACAAGTTTTAGGCCAGCCAGGCCCAGGCCAGGCCAATGAGGCCAGGCTAGTTAGGCCAAGCCATGTTTCAGTGTATGCCTATTTAGCCTTATGTTAATGCACTTGAACCAGTTAACACATCTTAAGATGTTTAATTGGTCCAAATCAAAAGTCCAACGTCATTCCATGTGAGCCACCATCCTGATCTATTTGACGTGAGTTGTTACATTACTGTGATGTAGTTCAATGTAACGTTATATTAGTGTAGAACTACTAGATGAAAAAAAAGGTTTAATTTTTGCATGCGCAATCTTAAGCAAATGAGCTTCTCAGTTAAATATGAGATTTTCATTTTGATGGTTTTCAGTTTTAAACACATTTGGGTACACCAACATCATCAGGTTTATACCTCTTAGAGCAAGTGGTGAGTTTTCGCATACCACAGTTCAGTTATGTAGAGTAAAAAATGCTCATGCGAAAGAACAGACAATGTGCATTTCTATATTGGTAGATAAATTATAAATTTCTCAGTCATTCTTTAGGTTTTTTCATCATTAAATCTGTCACTGTCACTGTCATCTTGATTTATTATTATTGCTATTACTTTTACCTCTTAAAGCAAGTGGGAGTTTTCGCATACCACATCTCAGTTATGTAGAGTAAAAAATGCTCATGCAATGTGCATGTGCAATCTGTATTGGTAGAAAGTTGTTTCATCATTAAAACTGTCACAGTGTATGTTATACTAGTTACTATTTGAGTTGTACATTGTTGCAGGCCAGTTATGATGATGTTAAGTGTCCCAGCCCCGCACGGAACTGAAGATGCCGCCCCACAGTACCAACACATGTTCGAGAACAACACCCTGCATAGGTAATATCTAATCCCAGTCATCCATCACAATGGCAGTGAAACATGAAACTTGAAATAAATGTCAAGAATGATATTGTTCCATTGGTAACAACTTAAAAAATAAACACCGCCTAGTGGGGCATATACACCTGTCATTGGCCATACAAGGTTAATTTCCTGTTTCAACCTTTTTCAAAAGAAAATACTTCAAAAAATATGTATAGGAGAGTTATAGGTGTTTTATAAGATCTTTGTACTGGATCATGTTGGAGATTGTTGTACATTTAATACTTTGAAGGTTATTAGCCACAACCACTTGTAAGTTCCATGTTAAAGCTCTTTATACCCCCGCTTTCACAAGGTGAAGCGGGGCTATATAGGAGTTAATCACTCTGTCCTTAACGTCCCGTCATGTAACACATTTTTGTCCCGTCGTGCCGTGTCGCATAACACATTTGTATTACTTGCATTCCTCAGGACAGTTTTGAATTGGTTGTTCCCAAACTTCATATACACATAACAACTGATCAAAAAGCGGGGGTATTCATCACCTTCAGTGATAGTTTTAGTTTCAAAGGGGAATAATTAAAAAAATTATATGAATCAGACAGTTATTGGTCTTTATAATATTTATTCATTGGATCATGCTGAAGATGTGTGCAAAGTTTCATTGTTATACACCTAATACTTTTAAAGTTATTAACCACAATCACTTGTAAAAGGCAAGTTTACGTTCCAGGTTCCAAAGTGAAGTGGGGGCTGTCTAGGAATCATGCTGTCCGTAATGTCCCATTGCATAACACAATTTTGCCCCGTCACGTCCCGCCACGTAACACATTTTTATTAATTGCATTCCTCAGTTTTGATTGAGTTGTTCCCAGACTTCATATACAATTGATCAAAAAGAGGGAGTATTCAGTGATAGTTCTAGTTTCACAGGGGAATAATTAAAAACATGAACTAGAGATTTATGGCCCTTTATCACTGGATCATGCTGATAATGTGGCAAAGTTTCCTTCTTGTAGGCCTTATACTTTGAAAGTTATTCGCTGCAATCAGTTGTCAAGTAAATGTAAATAGACAGACAATGCCACTACAAACTGCCTCCCTGCGGGCATGTTTCTGACTATATCAACCAAAAAGTTAGGTCAAGTGCATTATATATTATGTCAATTGACTGTTTTTCCCCCCGAGATAATAATCAGGTACAGATATGTCTAGGAAACGTTGTTCCTGACTGTATAACTGTGCACACTGTCCATCTACTTTTTGTGTTACCGTTTTGAAGAATTAAACGATACATAAGGATCACTTTGTCAATCGTTTTGCTTTCGTCCCGCGTCTGGCATCACAAAATCTTTGTTTTTCATTTCTTCATATTTCTTCATCAAACTGTCACTGCACAATAGTCACTTGACCTTACCAATATATAAAGGTCCAGGTCAAAATCAAGGTAAAATTCATGGTTTTAAAGGTCAGATTTTCTTCTGATAACTTGACATTGGGCATAATTTTTTTATTTCTTCATATTTCTTCATCAAACATTCCACATGAGAATAGTTGGTGACCTTGCACATTTTTAATAAAGTTCAAGGTCATGGTAAAGGTCAAAGTCAGGGTTAAACTGTAATGTTTTGGTCACATTCTAACGCTCTTTATCATGAGGGATTATTAACATGCGCAGGGACTACAAAACATAGAATTACACATGCACACTCACTACTGCAAATAATCTGTCCGTGCCTTCAAACTATATCTACTCTTTATCACAGTAATCAAGTGTTTTAATTGAAACAAAGCCCCAGAAGGTGACATACATGCTCCAGAGAGCTCCCATCTACTTCTTCATTTGCAGAACTCCAAGTTGGAACTACATGAACAACTCTGACAAACAATGGTTGCTGCAAGAGATGAAGCCCCTAGAACCTATAGGGGTGAAGTTTGTAGACATCCTGCAGCAGAAACGCCTACAGACATTGCAGTCTGTGGACAGCTTGGTGGAAAAGGTATTTGGCAATATGTTGCCTCCTACTCATTTGTGGTATTTTCATCTTGCCTCCTACTCATTTCTAGTATTTTCATTGGATAAAGGTCATCCACGGCAACTTTTCTATACATGTCAAACCGGATGTTGTTGTGACGTCATTTCCTTGACGATGTCATGCTGTTTCCCGTACAAGCTTCTACTTTTAAAATGCCAAACGTTACTTTAATATATTCCGTTGACTTGAAATGTAGCCGGGAAGATAACACAGTGTGTTAGTGACCTAATACGGTAAATATGGTGTCAATCTTTGCTCTCGCCCAATATGGAACTTGCTGACGCATATCAGGTCACTGACACACTGTGTAACTTATAATATCAAGTAAAGCAAATTCTTAAAAGGTCTTTAAATGTGAAATGTTGCTTGTCCTAGATGATCTCGTCTCTTGTGTCCATCTGTCCAGCCCAGACACTACTTGTCTAGCGATGTGTATGTGCAACCCTGTATTTTTGTAATGGAAGCTATGATTGGCTTGTATTTCTTATAAAAAAATTGTTTGAATGTGGCATGACATGCAGGACTGACACAGGTGAGAAGCGTGAATGTCTGACCCAGGTAATCTAGTGATAGGTAATTACTGCAAGTTCTCTTAGCCATGTGTCCCAAATTCGTACTAGAGATAAGACTGTAGTGATAAGCACAAAAAGGACAAATTCTAGGGCGACTTAAACTTCGCTTAGAGCATTTTGCACTTTGGTTTTTATTTTCTTCACAAATGTTTAAAAAATATTGCTTTTTTTTATTTGAAATTTCTGACAATGTGAATCACAGCGGAGGCTCTGGATAAAGCAAACTGTATTATTCAGGTTTACTATGAGCTGCGAATGTTGGGAGAACTTGACAATACGTACATTATTTTCACGTCTGACCATGGATACCACCTGGGCCAGTATGGTGTTGTTAAGGGAAAGGCACTCCCATATGACTTCGACATCAGGGTGCCACTGTACGTGAGGGGACCAGGCATTTTAAAGGACACAATGTACGTATCTGAAGGTAACTAGAAGTACACAATGTATGTATCTAAAGGTAACTGGTAGGTAGGCCCTAAGTACACAATATACGTATCTGAAGGTAACTGGTAGGCCCTAAGTACACAGTGTACATATCTGAAGGTAACTGGTAGGTAGGACCTAAGTACACAATGTAAGTATCTGAAGGTAACCGGTAGGTAGGACCTAAGTACACAATGTATGTATCTGAAGGTAACCGGTAGGTAGGACCTAAGTACACAATGTATGTATCTGAAGGTAACCGGTAGGTAGGACCTAAGTACACAATGTACGTATCTGAAGGTAACCGGTAGGTAGGACCTAAGTACACAATGTAAGTATCTGAAGGTAACCGGGAGGTAGGCCCTAAGTACACAATGTATGTATCTAAAGGTAACTGGAAGGTAGGCCCTAAGTACAAAATGTATGTATCTGAAGGTAACTGGGAGGTAGACCCTAGTACACAATGTATGTATCTGAAGGTAACTAGTAGGCCCCAAAAACACAAAGTATGTATCTGAAGGTAACTGGTAGGTAGGCTCTAAGTACACAATGTACTTATCTGAAGGTAACTGGTAGGTAGGACCTAAGTACACAATGTATGTATCTGAAGGTAACTGGAAGGTAGGCCCTAAGTACACAATGTATGTATCTAAAGGTAACTGGTAGGTAGGACCTAAGTACACAATGTACGTATCTGAAGGTAACCGGTAGGTAGGACCTAAGTACACAATGTACGTATCTGAAGGTAACCGGTAGGTAGGACCTAAGTACACAATGTACGTATCTGAAGGTAACTGGTAGGTAGGACCTAAGTACACAATGTATGTATCTGAAGGTAACTAGTAGGTAGGACCTAAGTACACAATGTATGTATCTGAAGGTAACTGGTAGGTAGGACCTAAGTACACAATGTATATCTGAAGGTAACGGGTAGGTAGGACCTAAGTACACAATGTACGTATCTGAAGGTAACCGGTAGGTAGGACCTAAGTACACAATGTACATATCTGAAGGTAACCGGTAGGTAGGACCTAACAATGTACATATCTGAAGGTAACCGGGAGGTAGGCTGTAAGTACACAATGTATGTATCTAAAGGTAACTGGAAGGTAGGCCCTAAGTACACAATGTATGTATCTAAAGGTAACTGGAAGGTAGGCCCTAAGTACAAAATGTATGTATCTGAAGGTAACTGGGAGGTAGACCCTAGTACACAATGTATGTACCTAAAGGTAACTAGTAGGCCCCAAAAACACAAAGTATGTATCTGAAGGTAACTGGAAGGTAGGCTCTAAGTACACAATGTACTTATCTGAAGGTAACTAGTAGGTAGGACCTAAGTACACAAAGTATGTATCTGAAGGTAACTGGGAGGTAGGCCCTAAGTACACAATGTACTTATCTGAAGGTAACTAGTAGGTAGGACCTAAGTACACAAAGTATGTATCTGAAGGTAACCGGTAGGTAGGACCTAAGTACACAATGTACATATCTGAAGGTAACCGGAAGGTAGGACCTAAGTACACAATGTACGTATCTGAAGGTAACCGGTAGGTAGGCCCTAAGTACATAATGTAAGTATCTGAAGGTAACCGGGAGGTAGGCCCTAAGTACACAATGTGCATATATGGAGGTAACTATGAGGCCCTCTTGTACACAGTGTACATATTTAAAGGTTACTAGTTGGCCCTAAGTGCACAATGTACGTATCTGAAGGTAACTGCTAGGTAGGCCCTAAGTACACAATGTATGTCTCTGAAGGTAACTGATAGGTAGGCCCTAAGTACACAATGTACATATCTGAAGGTAACTGATAGGTAGGCCCTAAGTACACAATGTACGTATCTGAAGGTAACTGATAGGTAGGCCCTAAGTACACAATGTACGTATCTGAAGGTAACTGATAGGTAGGCCCTAAGTGCACAATGTACGTATCTGAAGGTAAATGATAGGTAGGCCCTAAGTACACAATGTACGTATCTGAAGGTAACTGATAGGTAGGCCCTAAGTACACAATGTACATATCTGAAGGTAACTGATAGGTAGGCCCTAAGTGCACAATGTACGTATCTGAAGGTAAATGATAGGTAGGCCCTAAGTACACAATGTACGTATCTGAAGGTAACTGATAGGTAGGCCCTAAGTACACAATGTACGTATCTGAAGGTAACTGATAGGTAGGCCCTAAGTGCACAATGTACATATTAGAAGGTCATGGTAGGTAGGTCCTAAGTGCATAATGTACGTATCTTATGGTAACTGCTAGGTAGGACCTAAATACACAATGTACGTATCTGAAGGTAACTGATAGGTAGGCCCTAAGTGCACAATGTATGTATCTGAAGGTAACTGACAGGTAGGCCCTACGTACACAATGTACGTATCTGAAGAAGGTGATGAGACATAGATATCGCATTGCATAGGCGTTGATGGCGGTGGGGATTGCTGCAGCATCAACATTTACAGTAAAATTATACTTTGTGATATCTTCAGCATTATTCAAATGAAATCTTCAGTATCATCAATGCTACCCAGAAACTCAGGTTCCATAAATTTGTATTTTTGGAATTAATGAGCGGGCCTTTTTTCAACTTAATTTCTCGGCAGCAATATAAACAAGAACATGTATTACTGACAGGCAGACTGGCAGGTTAATCGTACCTTTTACCTTCTGTTGCAGTATACCAAACGTAGTTGGCAATATAGATATAGCACCAACAATACTAGACATGGCAGGCATCGAGGCTCCTGAACACATGGATGGAAGGTCCATGCTAAAACTGATCAGGACGCATAAACTCAGTGTGAAGTAGGTGCTCTTTTAAAAAAAAATCTTGTCAATAATAAAATCAGTAATTTGTTCTTCTATTTCTTAAAATTTATTGAGTTGCGGTAATCCATCTTACAACTGTTTAAACCAATAAGATGACAGTCGGCAATTTTAACTTCTTATGGTTCCCGTGTTTGTAATACTTATACAATGTAAATACACATATTGGGAAGTGGGCACCATGATAGTTAAAAATAGATGCACTTCCAATAATATCTGGTGTTCACTTATCGTAATGTGCGCATATTTTGTGCTGGGTACCATGCACTCAGACTAGCATGGCCGATTCAAGTGATTGAGAACTGTTAAAAACAAAAAGAGCAATATTGTGTGTTTGGGATCACTTTGGGTTTACAAAGCGTGCTACAATAGTAGATCTAGGCAATGTTGCATTTTGTAATTGCTCCGGCAGCACAACACATTTGGTAACTCACTTGTGAAGACATTACTTGACGTTGAATAAAAATTCAAAACAGACAAAGTAGACATTGTCAACATTGGAACTGCCATGCTCATTCACAAGCACAACCAACATTGCATCAGGTGATGTCATCTGAATCGAAGAACACTAGGAAATTTGAACGCAGTTGTGCAAGACAATATTTTATGATACGTATCGCGATACAGTCTCTTGTATCGTAATATATCGCGATATGTTTTTTGGATGTGATACCCAACACTAGTGGAAAAGGCCTTGCACTAAGAGGGGTACACATCTGACACGCATGATCAGTTCTCTCCCTGGTGGAGGCTCTCCCTGCTGGAGGAATCTTCAACATTTATCTCATCTCCCTCTAAGGTCTCTCCCTGCTGGAGGCATGTCTGATGGGAAACTTTAACATTGATCTCATCTCCCTCTGAGGTCACTGTCCCTGCTGGAGGCATGTCTGATGGGAAACTTCAACATTGATCTCATCTCCCTCTGAGGTCAATGTCCCTGCTGGAGGCATGTCTGGTGGGAAACTTCAACATTTATCTCATCTCCCTCTGAGGTCACTCTCCCTGCTGGAGGCATGTCTGGTGGGAAACTTCAACATTGATCTCATCTCCCTCTGAGGTCACTCTCCCTGCTGGAGGCATGTCTGGTAGGAAACTTCAACATTTATCTCATCTCCCTCTGAGGTCACTGTCCCTGCTGGAGGCATGTCTGATGGGAAACTTCAACATTTATCTCATCTCCCTCTGAGATCACTGTTCTGCTGGAGGCATGTCTGATGGGACACTTCAACATTTATCTCATCTCCCTCTGAGGTCACTGTCCTTGCTGGAGGCATGTCTGATGGGAAACTTCAACATTTATCTCATCTCCCTCTGAGGTCACTGTCCCTGCTGGAGGCATGTCTGATGGGAAACTTCAACATTAAACTCATCTCCCTCTGAGGTCACTGTCCCTGCTGGAGGCATGTCTGGTGGGAAACTTCAACATTGATATCATCTCCCTCTGAGGTCACTGTCCCTGCTGGAGGCATGTCTGGTGGGAAACTTCAACATTTATCTCATCTCCTTCTGAGGTCACTGTCCCTGCTGGAGGCATGTCTGATGGGAAACTTCAACATTTATCTCATCTCCCTCTGAGGTCACTCTCCCTGCTGGAGGCATGTCTGGTGGAAACTTCAACATTTATCTCATCTCCCTCTGAGGTCACTGTCCCTGCTGGAGGCATGTCTGGTGGGAAACTTCAACATTGATATCATCTCCCTCTGAGGTCACTGTCCCTGCTGGAGGGATATCTGGTGGGAAACTTCAACATTGATCTCATCTCCCTCTGAGGTCACTGTCCCTGCTGGAGGCATGGTTGGTGGGAAACTTCAACATTGATCTCATCTCCCTCTGAGGTCACTGTCCCTGCTGGAGGCATGTCTGATGGGAAACTTCAACATTTATCTCATGTCCCTCTGAGGTCACTGTCCCTGCTGGAGGCATGTCTGGTGGGAAACTTCAACATTGATCTCAACTCCCTCTGAGGTCACTGTCCCTGCTTGAGGCATGTCTGGTGGGAAACTTCATTTATCTCATCTCCCTCTGAGGTCACTGTCCCTGCTGGAGGCATGTCTGGTGGGAAACTTCAACATTTATCTCATCTCCCTCTGAGGTCACTGTTCCTGCTGGAGGGATATCTGGTGGGAAACTTCAACATTTATCCCATCTCCCTCTGAGATCACTGTCCCTGCTGGAGGCATGTCTGATGGGACACTTCAACATTTATCTCATCTCCCTCTGAGGTCACTGTCCCTGCTGGAGGCATGTCTGATGGGAAACTTCAACTTTTATCTCATCTCCCTCTGAGGTCACTCTCCCTGCTGGAGGCATGTCTGATGGGAAACTTCAACATTGATCTCATCTCCCTCTGAGGTCACTCTCCCTGCTGGAGGCATGTCTGGTAGGAAACTTCAACATTGATCTCATCTCCCTCTGAGGTCACTGTCCCTGCTGGAGGCATGTCTGGTGGGAAACTTCAACATTTATCTCATCTCCCTCTGAGGTCACTGTCCCTGCTGGAGTCATGTCTGATGGGAAACTTCAACATTTATCTCATCTCCCTCTGAGGTCACTCTCCCTGCTGGAGGCATGTCTGGTGGGAAACTTCAACATTTATCTCATCTCCCTCTGAGGTCACTGTCCCTGCTGGAGGCATGTCTGGTGGGAAACTTCAACATTTATCTCATCTCCCTCTGAGGTCACTGTCCCTGCTGGAGGGATATCTGGTGGGAAACTTCAACATTGATCTCAACTCCCTCTGAGGTCACTGTCCCTGCTGGAGGCATGTCTGGTGGGAAACTTCAACATTGATCTCAACTCCCTCTGAGGTCACTGTCCCTGCTGGAGGCATGTCTGGTGGGAAACTTCAACATTGATCTCATCTCCCTCTGAGGTCACTGTCCCTGCTGGAGGCATGTCTGGTGGGAAACTTCAACATTGATCTCAACTCCCTCTGAGGTCACTGTCCCTGCTGGAGGCATGTCTGGTGGGAAACTTCAACATTGATCTCATCTCCCTCGGAGGTCACTGTCCCTGATGGAGGCATGTCTGATGGGAAACTTCAACATTTATCTCATCTCCCTCTGAGGTCACTGTCCCTGCTGGAGGCATGTCTGATGGGAAACTTCAACATTTATCTCATCTCCCTCTGAGGTCACTGTCCCTGCTGGAGGCATGTCTGGTGGGGAAACTTCAACATTGATCTCATCTCCCTATGAGGTCACTGTCCTTGCTGGAGGCATGTCTGGTGGGAAACTTCAACATTTATCTCATCTCCCTCTGAGGTCAGTGTCCCTGCTGGAGGCATGTCTGATGGGAAACTTCAACATTTATCTCATCTCCCTCTGAGGTCACTGTCCCTGCTGGAGGCATGTCTGGTGGGGAAACTTCAACATTGATCTCATCTCCCTCTGAGGTCACTCTCCCTGCTGGAGGCATGTCTGGTAGGAAACTTCAACATTTATCTCATCTCCCTCTGAGGTCACTCTCCCTGCTGGTGGCATGTCTGGTGGGAAACTTCAACATTTATCTCATCTCCCTCTGAGGTCACTGTCCCTGCTGGAGGCATGTCTGGTGGGAAACTTCAACATTTATCTCATCTCCCTCTGAGGTCACTGTCCCTGCTGGAGGGATATCTGGTGGGAAACTTCAACATTGATCTCAACTCCCTCTGAGGTCACTGTCCCTGCTGGAGGCATGTCTGGTGGGAAACTTCAACATTGATCTCAACTCCCTCTGAGGTCACTGTCCCTGCTGGAGGCATGTCTGGTGGGAAACTTCAACATTGATCTCATCTCCCTCTGAGGTCACTGTCCCTGCTGGAGGCATGTCTGGTGGGAAACTTCAACATTGATCTCAACTCCCTCTGAGGTCACTGTCCCTGCTGGAGGCATGTCTGGTGGGAAACTTCAACATTGATCTCATCTCCCTCTGAGGTCACTGTCCCTGCTGGAGGCATGTCTGATGGGAAACTCCAACATTTATCTCATCTCCCTCTGAGGTCACTGTCCCTGCTGGAGGCATGTCTGATGGGAAACTTCAACATTTATCTCATCTCCCTCTGAGGTCACTGTCCCTGCTGGAGGCATGTCTGGTGGGGAAACTTCAACATTGATCTCATCTCCCTATGAGGTCACTGTCCCTGCTGGAGGCATGTCTGGTGGGAAACTTCAACATTTATCTCATCTCCCTCTGAGGTCACTGTCCCTGCTGGAGGCATGTCTGATGGGAAACTTCAACATTTATCTCATCTCCCTCTGAGGTCACTGTCCCTGCTGGAGGCATGTCTGGTGGGGAAACTTCAACATTGATCTCATCTCCCTCTGAGGTCACTCTCCCTGCTGGAGGCATGTCTGGTGGGAAACTTCAACTTTTATCTCATCTCCCTCTGAGGTCACTCTCCCTGCTGGAGGCATGTCTGGTGGGAAACTTCAGCATTGATCTCATCTCCCTCTGAGGTCACTCTCCCAATATGACCTTACATATGATAACAGGACAAATCAAAGTGCTGAAGGCACTGATGGGCGGTGCTTTTTACAAGTGTTGGAATGGATGGGAAATGAAAGTGCTGTAAATGTAACTTCCGGGGTTTGTTTTTTACATTCAGTGATGTTTCAGATGATTGATATTCATTACCAATTTCATATTTAAACATATTTTAGCTAACTCATATGGCCCGAATTAGCTTCCGTAGATTTTTTTCTGTGCAAGCTCTTCAGCAAGCACTGTTCTATTTTTAGTAACATGATACACTTTCTATAAACACATACCGTCTGCTTGTAGCACGATTATAACTCGAGTTATAACCTTTTAAACAGATGATAAAAAGTTGACTTTGTGAATTTTTAATAAAATGGGTATGTATGACCTAAATAAATAATAAATTGCCTTTATTCTGAACATTGTTTCTTATTTAGGGCATCAAATGATTAAGCGGCCTTTTGTTTACAAACACCGACTGATTTTCTGTCAAAATGCGAAGCGCTCTTGCGTATTAATACATAAACTATCTAAGGATTTACTTAGGAGAATATTTGTTAATTACATAGTAAGGTAACACACAAGGACAATATTTGTTAATTGCACAGTAAGCGAACACACATCATCATTTTCTGTCAGTGATCACATAATATCGAATTTATTAAAGGCATGCATGAGAGACTACTACATCAAGCGTAGTGTTGCATAGTGTTGCATTGTGCTGTTAGGGTTGTCACATTCCTAGCATTCCATTGAAAATCCCCATTATATCTCTGACGCTGCTCAAGCACCGCCAAAAATGAGATGAATTTGTATTGTTGTATTTTACAGCCTGGAAGGAGAGTTTGTGAAACCCAGGCGACCATGGAGGCACTCTATGCTGATTGAGAGAGGGTAACAATCTATGTCCTTTGTATGATTGAGAGAGGGTAACAATCTATGTCCTTTGTATGATTGAGAGAGGGTAACAATCTATGTCCTTTGTTTGATTGAGAGAGGGTAACAATCTATGTCCTTTGTATGATTGAGAGAGTGTAACAATCTATGTCCTTTGTATGATTGAGAGAGGGTAACAATCTATGTCCTTTGTATGATTGAGAGAGTGTAACAATCTATGTCCTTTGTATGATTGAGAGAGGGTAACAATCTATGTCCTTTGTATGATTGAGAGAGGGTAACAATCTATGTCCTTTGTTTGATTGAGAGAGGGTAACAATCTATGTCCTTTGTATGATTGAGAGAGTGTAACAATCTATGTCCTTTGTATGATTGAGAGAGTGTAACAATCTATGTCCTTTGTATGATTGAGAGAGGGTAACAATCTATGTCCTTTGTATGATGAGAGAGTATAACAATCTATGTCCTTTGTATGATTGAGAGAGGGTAACAATCTATGTCCTTTGTATGATTGAGAGAGTGTAACAATCTATGTCCTTTGTATGATTGAGAGAGGGTAACAATATATGTCCTTTGTATGATTGAGAGAGTGTAACAATCTATGTCCTTTGTATGATTGAGAGAGGGTAACAATCTATGTCCTTTGTATGATGAGAGAGTATAACAATCTATGTCCTTTGTATGATTGAGAGAGGGTAACAATCTATGTCCTTTGTATGATTGAGAGAGTGTAACAATCTATGTCCTTTATGATTGAGAGAGTGTAACAATATATGTCCTTTATGATTGAGAGAGTGTAACAATCTATGTCCTTTGTATGATTGAGAGAGGGTAACAATCTATGTCCTTTGTATGATTGAGAGAGTGTAACAATCTATGTCCTTTGTATGATTGAGAGAGGGTAACAATCTATGTCCTTTGTATGATGAGAGAGTATAACAATCTATGTCCTTTGTATGATTGAGAGAGGGTAACAATCTATGTCCTTTGTATGATTGAGAGAGGGTAACAATCTATGTCCTTTGTTTGATTGAGAGAGGGTAACAATCTATGTCCTTTGTATGATTGAGAGAGTGTAACAATCTATGTCCTTTGTATGATTGAGAGAGGGTAACAATCTATGTCCTTTGTATGATGAGAGAGTATAACAATCTATGTCCTTTGTATGATTGAGAGAGGGTAACAATCTATGTCCTTTGTATGATTGAGAGAGTGTAACAATATATGTCCTTTATGATTGAGAGAGTGTAACAATCTATGTCCTTTGTATGATTGAGAGAGGGTAACAATCTATGTCCTTTGTATGATTGAGAGAGTGTAACAATATATGTCCTTTGTATGATTGAGAGAGTGTAACAATATATGTCCTTTGTATGATTGAGAGAGTGTAACAATCTATGTCCTTTGTATGATTGAGAGAGGGTAACAATCTATGTCCTTTATGATTGAGAGAGTGTAACAATCTATGTCCTTTGTATGATTGAGAGAGGGTAACAATCTATGTCCTTTGTATGATTGAGAGAGGGTAACAATCTATGTCCTTTGTATGATTGAGAGAGGGTAACAATCTATGTCCTTTGTATGATTGAGAGAGGGTAACAATCTATGTCCTTTTTATGATTGAGAGAGGGTAACAATCTATGTCCTTTGTATGATTGAGAGAGGGTAACAATCTATGTCCTTTGTATGATTCAGAGAGGGTAACAATCTATGTCCTTTGTCATTTGTATCTGTTCAATCTATAGTGTTATTTATAATTCAAGTTGTACTCATTACAAAAATATAATCAATATTAATTGTGCGCAAGATGTTAACCCTATAACAAAATTTCAAATTGAGTAAAGATAGAAAAGTACTATGGCTGTATGCTTGAAATTGGGATTAGATAGTAACATGTGGGATCGGATTGCATATAAACAAGAATCTTATCTCTTCTTTTTCAAATATTAAAAAAAAAATCAAAAAGGCTATTTATATAAGATTGTTTATTGATAATGCGATTTTAAAAAAGTAAAATCCTTTAATGGGAAATATTTTTGCTGGGAAAATAACAAATTTTAAGATTTAATTGACCTTTTCCCCCATTTTTTTCCGTTCAAAATAACCAAACGTCATCAAATAATTATACCCCTGACGTCATCAAAAGAGGTGCTGACGTCATCAAAAGAGGTGCACCTGACGGAATAGGAAAGTAACTGCTGAGATAAGGTTTCAGCAGAATTATACAGATCGATCTGATAAATAAATTTATCACTCTGCTGTTTAAATGTGTTATAAAACAGATAAAGAACTTGAATTTAATCACGTCATTCTATTTTTAGAAAGGTGTCGAAGAAGATGATTAAAGGTTTAGAGCGTAGGCAGGATACACGTATCATTAATGAGTACGAAGATGAGCTCATGCCTTATGCTCACCCCGAACTGAGGCGCACGCTTAAAATATGCAAGGATCCCAATAATAATCCACCGTGCAAATTTAAACAGGTAAAATTGTCCGTTTGCATCAGGTTGATTGATTGTGATTGATTAGTGATTGATTGATTGATTATGATTGATGAATGATTGTGATTGATTGATTGTGATTGATTGATTGATTGATTGATTGATTGATTGATTGATTGATTGATTGATTGATTGATTGATTGATTGATTGATTGATTGATTGATTGATTGGTTGGTTGGCTGGCTGGCTGGCTGGCTGGCTGGCCTGGCTGGCTGGCTGGTTGATTGGTTGATTGATTGATCAGAAATTTGGGTAGGCAGGGATCAAACTGATCTTTGGTTGCTATTAAATTATGGGAATGGTTGTTTAATTTTTCAGATAGATAAGGTAATTATGAGTGTTCAGCAAGGGTGTGTTATGTCTCAGATTTGTAGATTTTCACAAAGAAAATGCCTTGTCTGGCCTGTAATTCCTGAGCTGTATTAGATTCCACGGTGAATGTATGCACATACTGATGCTTTATTACATTGTAAGTCCAGTCCAATGTTATTATACTTTCTCCAACAAAATATTATGCGTATCTTTAATTCACTCTTCTGGTAATTTCCAGAAATGGGTGTGTTTCCGTGACCATCTCGACAGGAAACGTATCAAGAAATGTCGTAACTACAACAAAACAATCTCCACAAATCAGAATGTCGGTTACCAGCGTGATGCTCCATATATGCTACCAACAAAGTCAAAAACGTGTTCTTGCAGCAAGCAAAGTTGGAAGAGGCCAAACATGACCGCAGGCGAGATGAAAATGCAGACAAACTTCTTGAGGAATCATGTCAATAATAAAGGTAAAATTGACTGATTTTTCCTCATCCAATTTTGGATATTTGCTGTAGGAAGCTGTTCAACGGAAGTATCTAGAACCTGGCTTGTGTGATGTTAGTGGGTGGCAAATATCTCGGTAAAGACGGTTTAGATCAAGGCAGTGGCAGAGATAGCATTTGTGGATAATACTGTGATTGTGATTAAACTGTGAGCTATCACTTCAATTTTTACTACAAAACAGCAATATTTGCGGCGGTATTCATCATTAGAGATAATTCTAGTCTGCAGTGTGAAATTCTTTACATCACTTTCTACATTGAAATTATCTTGATTGCTTGTTGATTTTGTTGCCAGTACACAACTTCACACAATTGTTACCTTGTTTGTATAATTCATTTATAGAATTTAAACCAAAATTCCTGAGGAGGCGTCGAAGATTGATATCATACGAGGTAGAGGAAGCCGAGCTGAGAAAAAGTCTTATAGGTATTGCCTTGTTTATGTTGTACATCATAAAATAGTCAGCGCCACATGTTATTTTCATCATACACTCAGTACATTTGAAACGCAACACGTGTATAGATGTTAAAGATGTTAGCTAAATGTGTTTTAACTGAAACAAGTAGAGCAAATCTTATGCAACTGTTTATCGCCACATGTTAAATTTTGGGACAAAGAGACTTGTGTACCAACATAAAATACAATCTTGATTTAAACAAAAAAAGGAGACTAAAAATAATCAAAAAATCTAAAATGTTGCATTTTAAATGTATATGTTCACACATAAATAATACTTTACATTACAGGCAGAGTAATGAGTAACGTGTGATTTGTTATTTTAAGAGGAATATTGACAGAAGTCCGAATATGTTGATTGAAACCATCTTATCTATTAATAGACTATATATAGGGAATCTCTGAAATCTCGTGCCTACCAATGGAGGTTTAAAATACTGTGGATGTATAGTGACTCAAAAGTCCTGTTGACCTTTATTCCTACAGTAAAAACTATAGGACAATGTAATGACCATAGTAATAAGTATAGTAATAACCTTACACACAGCACAACAGCTGAACGCCAACAGACAGCGGTGTAGATTTTTCCCAAACGATACATTTGCTTGTGACAAGGCTTTGACCAAGGATCCTGAAAAATGGCAGGATCATAAACTAAAGCTGGATGAAATGATCGAAGAAACACGCAAAAGATTGAGGCACTTGAAGGTTAGAGTTTATACATGTGATTTTTATAGCCCTGCTTTCACAAAGTGATATATAGGAATCACGCTGTCCGTAACGTCCGTCGCATAACATTTTTAGCTCTATTGGTTGAAGACCAGCAGACGTCCGTCGTCCGTCCGTCCGTTAACTTTTTCTCGTTAAGACGATAGGGCCTTCAATTTTTATCCAATCTTTACCAAACTTTAACAGGTTGTTATTATCAATGAAAGCTCGGACAAGTTCGAAAACCAGCCAGATCGGACCGGTATCGGCGGAGTTATGTCCCTTGATTTAGTTAAAAATGCTAAATTTTGCCTCGTCAGGACAATAGGGCCTTCGTCTTTCACTCGGTCTTCACCAAACTTTACCAGATTGTTACTATCAATGAAAGCTTGGACAAGTCCGAAAACCAGCAAGATCGGACCAGTAACAGCAGAGTTATGGCCCTTGATTTAGTTAAAAATGCTATATTTTGCCTTGTTAAGACGATAGGGCCTTTTTTTTCATTTGATCTTTCCCAAATTTTACTAGATTGTTAATTCAATGAAACCTCGGACAAGTTTGAAAACTAGTCAGATTTGTTCAGATTCAGCGGAGTTAAGGCCCTTGATTTATTTAAAATTGCTATAATTTGCTTCGTTAAAACAATAGGGCCTTCATTTTTCATCTGAACTTTACCAAACTTTACCAGGTTGTTAATGTCAATAAAAGCTCGAACAAGTTCGAAAACCTGCCAGGTCGGACCAGTAACGACAGAGTAAGGGCCCTTTAATTAGTTAAAAAAACCTTTATTTTGCCTCGTTAAGACGACAATGCTTTCGTTTTTCATCCAATCTTTACCAACTTTATCAGGTTGTTAATATCTATGAAACCTTGGACAAGTTCGAAAACCAGCCAGATTGGACCAGTAAAAGCAGAGTTGTGGCCCTTGATTTAGTTGTAAATGCTATATTTTGCTCATTAAGTTGATAGGGCCTTCATTTTTCTTCCACTCTTTATGAAATTTTACCAGATTGTTAATGTCAATAAAAGCTCGGACAAGTTCGAAAACCAGCCAAATCGGACCAGTAACAGCGGAGTTGTGGCCCTTGATTTCGTTAAATATGCCATATTTTGCCTTGTTAAGGCGATAGGGCCTTCATCTTTCATCTGATCTTTACCAAACTTTACCAGATTTTTTGACTTTTTTTTTTTTGATTATTTTTATATATTTTTTTTTTTTTTTGATTTTTGATTTTTTTTTTTTTTTTTATTTTTATTTTTTTTATTTTTATTATCTCTTCTGGCCAAGTTTGAAAAACAGCCAGATCGGACCAGTAATGGTGGAGTTATGGCTCTTGATTTTGTTAAAATGTTATATTTTGCCTCTTTAAGACGATAGTCACTCGCTTCATTGATGTTATAAGAGCCATATTAGCGAGTAGAGCATCCACAGGCCCTCTTGGGCCTCTTGTTATTACTTGCATTCCTCAAACAGTTTTGAATCTGTTGTTCCTAAACTTCATATACACATAACAACTGATAAAAAAGCAGGGTATTCATCACCTTCACTGATAGTTCTAGTTTCAATCAAACTTTTGATTAGGTTGTGTGCATGTACCAATGTAAAATGTATTTAAAAAAACAAACAAAACATTTGTGACATTTCTTCTCTTTTCTTCTTTTTGCTCTGTCGATGATTCAAATCTTAGTACAACAGAAAACTAACTGATGAGTTTGGCAATATGCTGACTCCTGATGCCACGTGTTTTGTGTAAGACACGTGCAATAGGAGCTTGTCTGTATTGCATATTATAAGGCTCTAAAGGGCTGAGGTATGGACCAGAACCCGATTACTACAAGTAGTAGGTAAAGTCAGGCATTGAATTCACCAACCATTCTTAAGAATATTCTTAGACTTGAGCCCAAGTTTGCAAATTTCAATCACAATTAATTCCGTAAGTTTAAAGGATAAACGTTCATAACAAGCTGCTATGTATACATACGATAAATACTAATATGCAGCAACGTAATACGGTTGTTTATCATGGAAGGTTTTGACGAGACTTTAATAAACTATAAAAAAAACACCTACTAATTGGATTAGAAAGACTTGGCTTAGTTTCTACCACAACTGTTTTTTTTATGAAAGAGCACTTACTTTTTATACACAGATGCGTGCTAAATGCAAATACAGTCAACTCTTATACAAGTTATAATCATCGTACACAGCAGCAGCTGTTATAGGGGTACCACACACAAGGAGTTGCTAGTTCCTCACACATGCTATTTCAGTTAGGTTGACCAATTAAAGCAATCACAGATATTGCTGCATTACGCATGTCGTTATGCCACTGAAGGAACTAATTATGTCCGTAGGTGTTAATTGCATAATCAGTCAGTGCATTACACGGATGACCCCCACTGATTCAACACTTGTCTATATTCCTTTGACTAGGGAGCGTAACATGACCAATTCGAGAAATAGTTGATAAACTGTGAAAGTATAGCGGTTAAATCGTGAATATTTTGTTTTGATGAAAAATCCGGAGATTGTACACTTAAATCCGGAGAGCGACTGAAAAATCCGGAGATTTGGCAGGCCTGATTCCTCTATCTGGTAGTTGTAATACAGTATAGCCACGCCTCTTTAGTTACTCTAAATTTAACGATTTAATGCTTTGCATTCATCAAAGAAAATGTCATCGACCATACTACAAGTTGCATTTGTATTACAGAAAATACGCAAAAACATGAAGAAACAGAAGAAGAATATGAATATTGACAACTTTGACAGTAACGAGTCGGACCCCAATTCTGATAGTGACACAGTATACAATGTTGGAGAAGACATTGAAAATCCTGAAGAAGCCTGTGATTGTGATGATGACTTGGACGTGGAAGAGGGTGATGATGAGATGCCACTGGATAATGATGACTTTATAATGCCACCGGAATTAAGGTACAGCCGGACATGTTTGTCTGCATTTAATTTGTACCTCAATTGTCAAGTCTATGTGTTTGTCCATCTGTCTGCTTCTTGCCGTCTCGTATGGTTAAGGATTAAGTAAAACTGAGTCTAAACTAAAGTGAATAGTGGCTTATGATGAGGCCACAAAAAATAGTTCTGTTTACAGTAAAATGCTCAAAAAAAAAATGTCGGTAGGTAGGCTTTCATTTTTTTCTCTTTTTTTTATATTCCAAAGACACCATATTCTCATCCAATAAAATCTTCTGAATTTATTTTAGAATCGGAATAATATTTAACCTTTGAACTTTCAAACACGCATAATATTTGTAAGAATCAAGCTTATTTCCTAGTAGAAATGTACTTTGGAAAAAACAGACATGCTGACAATGTCGACTGCAAAAATGGCGGTTATTTTTATATATTCCACGGAAGTGGGTCTAGGTCAACGCCTTTATACTTTGAATATATGTTTTCACAGTAGGTAAATTTAAACTTTTGTTTTGAGATTTATATAGATTTGTTAACATCTCAAGCTTGAATTTTGTGAGAAAATCAAACTTTAAATAGAACTATACTTTACACTGCGACAGATATTGGGTACCGTGCATGCGTTGAAATAGCTGCAAGATCTAGTAGTGGGCGCGAGATGGAGTAAAAACAAAACGTCTCCCAATTTCATGTGCAATATGGTTTTAATCTCTCTTTGTTTGATGTTGTGTTTACATATCTCAGTGTCAAACAGCTTGGGCTACTTTCAGTTATTTCATCATCATGAAAGGAAAACATTTATCGCTATAGACAGGACCGATAAAATACTGCTGAATAATCGCGATCATTATCGTCATCGGCGTCTTCAAACGAAAATCACCAATAGCAATAAAAAATTACGGTCAGCGGCAGAAAAATAGGGTTGTTCGGGTTACCGGAAACAAAACTCTTTTTTTTTTGCGTGGGGGTGTGGGTTGTGGTGTGTGGGTGAGGGGTTGCCTGATATCACACAATTTCAATACAGATTAGGATTTGTTTTTTAGCTCTACTGATCAGAGATCAGCAGAGCTTATGCCGTGGTGCGGCGTCCGTCGTCCGTCCGTCTGTCCGTCCGTCCGTTAACTTTTATTTGTAGCGACTACTCCTCTGAAACTTCTAGATGGATATTCATAAAACTTTACAGAAATGTTGCCCATGAAGTCTAGTTGATCCTAGCAAAAATTCATGTTGATGTGAAATCCAAGATGGCCGCCAAAGCTAAAAATAGATTTTTTAAATTCAAGTTTGTAGCGACTACTTCTTGAAAACTATAAGGATATTGATATGGGACTTTTTCTAAAATGATCAGCATGACATGATGTTGGTCCTTGTCGAAAATCGTTTTGATTCGACGTTAAACGTGGCTGCCAGCGGCCATCTTTGTTTACATAGAGTTATATAGTAAAAACTTGTAGCGACTACTCCTCTGAAACTACTTGGCGGATTTTCATGAAACTTCACAGGAATGTTGCTCTTGATGTCTAAATGATCCTAGCAAAATTTCAGGTCGGCCGGAAATTCAAGATGGCCGCCACGGCTAAAAATAAATTTTCAAAATATAAGTTTGTAGCGACTACTTCTTGAAAACTATAAGTGATATTGATATGGGACTTTTTCTAAAATGATCAGCATGACATGGTGTTGGTCCTTATCAAAAATCGGTTTGATTCGACGTTAATGGTGGCTGCCAGCGGCCATCTTTGTTTACATAGAGTTATATAGTAAAAACTTGTAGCGACTACTCCTCTGAAACTACTTGGCGGATTTTCATGAAACTTTACAGGAATGTTGCTCTTAATGTCTAATTGATCCTAGCAAAATTTCATGTCGGCCGGAAAATCAAGATGGCCGCCACGGCTAAAAATAGATTTTAAAAAAATAAGATTGTAGCGACGACTTCTTGAAAACTTTAAGAGATATTGATATGGGACTTTTTCTAAAATGATCAGCATGACATGATGGTTATCCGAGTTGAACATTATTTTGATTCGACGTTAAACATGGCTGCCAGTGGCCATCTTTGTTTACATAGAGTTATATAATGAAAACTTGTAGCGACTACTCCTCTGAAAGTACTTGACGGATTTTCATGAAACTTCACAGAAATGTTGCTCTTGATGTCTTATTGATCCAAGCAAAATTTCAGGTCGGCCGGAAATTCAAGATGGCCGCCACGGCTAAAAATAGATTTTCAAAAATCAAGTTTGTAGTCACTACTTCCTGAAATCAAAATCAATCAGTAGAGCTTCAAGGTCATTGACCTCTTGTTTTAATCTACACACTGCAGAGTGGGAGCATTTAATTAAACATAAACTGAGTTCAAAATGGATGAAACTGACTTAATGACAGACACAATTAAAACATTAATTTTGCCTTTGTATAATTTCAGCATTACTTATGAGGGTGAGGATGATAATGAATCAGAGGAGACGGACAACGACACCCCCACCAATCGTTGGGGAAAGAAGAATAAAAAAAAAAAGCTATACTGTAATCGAGAAGGACTGAAGTGCTCGTTACAATTCAATAGTCACTGGCAGACGCCGCCATACTGGACATGTAAGTAGTGTATACGATAACTCATCAGATATGTTACAGTTACAGACTAGTAGCCATGCATGATGGGAAAACTGACCTAAGGAGGCAGACGACATTAGTTCTGACATGTTGAGTGGTTGTCAGATGGACTAGTACCCATGCCTCTTTTCAGGCAGGTGAGAATGGTACGGTACGAGATTGAATATTTCCAATCCACCTGATTCTGAGAAGATTTCAATTGTCTTAATTGGGTGGATTTTAATAACATACTTAGGGCTGTTCCAGGAAAAAAGACCTGTGGGGGTCGGAACGAAAATGAATTAATAAAATTCTGTGGGTGGTGGGTGGTAGAAGTGTTAAAATTCTATTGGTTGGGGTATCCAAGTAATTAAATGGAACAAAATCTCGCGTAAAAAAAATCACCGATAAAAATCTACTATTTATTGTACTTGCGGGTACTAACAGTTAGTCGTAATCCTTTCCGATAAAATTGTTCCCATTTCCACCGCACATGCGTTAGGCAGAAAACCAATATGCCATGTGCAGTATTTAATAAGCGTTTTTTGATCAAGATTTCCTCTTTTTTTATTATTGTTATTTTTTCGGCTTTTATTTCTAAATTATCGCTTCAAAAATTGTAAAACAACTATCAAAAAGTATGCCACCAAAAAGAAAATTTCATCCGCCATCTAATTGTCATCAGATATCTAAATTTTTTGTAACATCGAGTGGAACAACCAATGAAAACAAATCCATGGGCACAGAGCAGACGCTCGACAAGTTACAAAAACAATGTTAGCGATGCAACCGAGCATGAAACGACTCAAACATCAGCAAAACCTGTTAAATTCTAGGAGAAATGGAAACGTATGTAGTGTCACACCACCACTGAGGAACAGACTCTCTCTAGTTCACTGCGATCAGTTGATGCGAGTTATGAATTGAAAGACCTACACTTCAGTCCTTTGAATTTAACTCTGCTCTGAAGCATTTTAAATCGGGGAAGGCAATGGTAATTCTCAAGGGCCAAACTTTACGTACTTCGTTCATGTAGTTTATGAATTCATGAGTGATGTTTTGTTTTATATGGAGTTGATTTATGATATAATAAACAAAACAAAAACAGCATATCTCCTATTATTAATTTTATTAACAAAAACACATACAAGACCAAAGACAGTAAGTAGTTATGTTATAAACTGTATACATACAAATTTCATCGCTTTTTAGATCACCTGAGCCGTAGGCTCTAGGCGATCTATTGGGATCACTCTTCGTCCGTCGTCCGTCCGTCGTCGTTAACTTTTGCTTCAAACGACTTCTCAGAAACCGCTTTGCCAGTTTTGACCAAACTTCACAAGTATATTGAGATTTTGCAGGTTTTTCATAGACTTATGTAGGAAAAAACTTTTAAAAATCTGCTTCTCTGAAACCACAAGGCACAGAGTTCTCATGTATTACAAGTAGCATCAGCTTATGGTCCTCTACTAAGTTTGTTTATATGGTGACCCTGGGGTCAAACTTGGCCCAGCCCCGCATTCACAGTTTTACATGGACTTATATAGGAAAACAGTTAAAAAAAGCTTCTTCTCTGAAACTGCAAGAGCCAGAGGTTTAATATTTTGCATTTGCTATAAGCTTATGGTCCTCTACCAGGTTTGTTCAAATGGTGACCCTGGGGTCACATTTGGCCCCGCCAGAGGGGTCACAGTTTTACATAGACTTATATAGGATTTTTTTTTTTAAATCTTCTTCTCTGAAACTGCAAGAGCCAGAGGTTTAATATTTTGCATGTACTATAAGCTTATGGTCCTCTACCAAGTTTATTCAAATGGTGACCCTGGCGTCACATTTGGCCCCGCCCCAGGGGTAACATGTTTTATATAGACTACTATAGGGAAATACTTAACAAATCTTCTTCTCTAAAACTTCAAAAGCCAGAGGTTTAATTTTTGCATTTGCTATAAGGTTATCAAGCGTGTTCAAATGGTGATCTGGCCCCGCCCCAGAGGTCACATGTTTTACAAAGACTTACATAGGGAATTCTTTTTTTAAAAATCTTCTTCTCAGAAACAGCTTGGTCTATTTTGACCAAACTTCACATGGATGATTCTTAGGTGCATGTTTTTCAAATTTGTTAAAATAAGTTAAACACGAAATCCAAGATGGCCGCCATAGATTTTTTATATTACTTCTTGTACACTGGGAAGCTAAGGCCATGGGTTCAAATCCCACTGGAGTTTTTAGCTTTACTGATCAGAGCTCAGCAGAGCTTATGCCATGGTGCCATAGAGTTATATAATGAAACTTGTAGCGACTACTCCTCTGAAACTACTTGGCGGATTTTCATGAAACTTTACAGGAATGTTGCTCTTAATGTCTAATTGATCCTAGCAAAATTTCAGATCGACCAGATATTCAAGATGGCTGCCACAGCTAAAAATAGATTTTCAAAATACAAGTTTGTAGCGACTACTTCTTGAAAACTATAAGTGATATTGATTTGGGACTTTTTCTAAAATGATCAGCATGACATGATGTTGGTCCTTGTCAAAAATCGTTTTGATTCGACGTTAAACATGGCTGCCAGTGGCCATCTTTGTTTACATAGAGTTATATAGTAAAAACTTGTAGCGACTACTTCTCTGAAACTACTTGGCGGATTTTCATGAAACTTTACAGGAATGCTGCTCTTAATATCTAATTGATCCTAGCAAAATTTCAGATCGACCAGAAATTCAAGATGGCCGCCACAGCTAAAAATAGATTTTTAAAAAATAAGTTTGTAGCGACTACTTCTTGAAAACTATAAGCAGGGAGTACGTTATAGGGAGGAGAAACGGGTTCATAAACGCTCTAGTTTATCGATTTATGTTGTCGCGCTAGAACGCCGCCATTTACTATTTTATCGATACAGGTAAATCGATCGTAAGCGCGTTACATTTGAAAAGTTAAAATTTCAGCCAACATCTCAAATTAGGCAGTTTTTACAGCCCCTTTTTACGGCTTTCTGTTATAATCAACATCACGAAATTACATTATTGACAAAGATAAATATGTCTACTATTCACTTTTTGTTATTATTAATGCCTAATATAACCCATACTTCATATCTCGCTTGCAATAGCTTCACACCAATTTTAATTCTATAAAATTAAAAATTTAGCTGATATCTCAAAAGGCACATTTTCATCACCTCTTTTTAGGCTTTGTCTTATAATCACCACCATGAAATTACCTTCTTTACAAAGATAAATATGTTTACTATTCACTTTTTGTTATTATTAATGCCTAAATAACCCGTAGTCTCGTATCTCGTTTGCAATAGCTATACACTGTCACCATTTTTTATTTGGCGCAGAGTGGCGCCATCTTTGTTACACGGAACCGTCTGGTAAAATGTGCTTTTAAACATGCAAACAAATACACGCTCTGTATCAGAGGACACAATGTGAATAAATAATACTTATGTTTACATTTAGCACCTTTATTGAGTTTGTAAGTGTAATAATTTATAAGAATTTGATGTTTTTCACACACTAGCAAAACAACCGGAAATAGTCATTTTCACGGAGTAGTGAAACACATGCGCGACAACATAAATCGGCAAAACGAGCCCGTTTCTCCTCCCTATGACGTACTCCCTGCTATAAGTGATATTGATATGGGACTTTTTCTAAAATGATCAGCATGACATGATGGTTATCCGAGTCGAACATTATTTTGATTCGACGTTAAACATAGCTGCCAGTGGCCATCTTTGTTTACATGGAGTTATATAATGAAAACTTGTAGCGATTACTCCTCCGAAACTACTTGACGGATTTTCATGAAACTTCACACGGATGTTGCTCTTGATGTCTTATTGATCCTAGCAAAATTTCAGGTCGACCGGAAATTCAAGATGGCCACCATGGCTAAAAATAGATTTTCAAAATACAAGTTTATAGCGACTACTTCTTGAAAACTATAAGTGATATTGATATGGGACTTTTTCTAAAATGATCAGCATGACATGATGTTGGTCCTTGTCAAAAATCGTTTTGATTCGATGTTAAACATGGCTGTCAGCGGCCAACTTTGTTTACACAGGAATGTTGCTCTTGATGACTAATTGATCCTAGCAAAATTTCAGGTCGGCCGGAAATTCAAGATGGCCGCCACGGCTAAAAATAAATTTTCAAAAACAAGTTTGTAGCGACTACTTCCTGAAATCAAAATCAATCAGTAGAGCTTCAGGGTCATTGACCTCTTTTTTTTTTTTTTATTCTTCCTCTTTGGGCGCGTTTTTTCTTTTGTTTAATTTTCTAAAGTTTGTATATAAGATTTTGTTTTAGAAAGACTTATATAGGGAAAACTTAAAAAATCTTCTTCTCTGAAATTACAAGAGCCAGAGGTTTAATGTTTTGCGTTTGCTATAGGCTTATTGTCGTCTATAAAGTTTGTTCAAATGGTGACCCTTGGGTCTTATTTGGCCTCGCCCTTGGGGTCAACTGTTTTACATAAACTTGTATAGGGAAATACTTAAACAATATTTATCTGAAACTACAAGAGCCTGAGGTTTAATATTTTGCATTTACTATAAGCTTATAAATGGTCCTCTACCAAGCTTGTCCAAATGGTGATTCCGCAGTCACATTTTGGCCCTGTCCCTATGTTTTACATAGACTTATACAGGGATAACCATCAAAAAAACTACTCAGAAACTGTGAGTGTGAGCTTGGTCAATTTTGACCAAACTTCACATGGATGATCTTTAGATGATTTTTTTTTTTAATTTGTTAAAATAAGTTAAACATGACATCCAACATGGCTAACAGAGAAAAATCTTTGAATTACTTCTTGTACACTAGGAAGCATGGGCCATGGATTCAAATCTCACTGGAGGTAAACTTTTTCTTTTTTTTTAATTCTTCATTTTTATTATTGTTTCCTGTTTGGATGCATTTTTTCTTTTGTTAGATTTTCTTTTGTATATAAAGTGTTTGCATGTTTTACATAGACTTATATAGGGAAAACTTAAAAAATCTTCTTTTAAATAGTTAGCACAGAGTTATGGGTTTAAATTTCGGTTGAGGTGTTGTTGCGTTTTGCCCTTGTAAACAGGTATTGAAAGGAATTTAATGATGAAAGCCCTTGATATAAGAACCATTTTAGCTTGTAGAGCATCCACAGGCCCTCTTGGTCTCTTGTTCTTTATTATTATTACATCTTCCATTTTTTATTGACAAGAAAGAAAACAAAAACAAACTAAAATTTCACTAATTTGAACTATATTACATCAAATCTTTGATTATTGCTTAATTAAAAAACATTAATTAAAAAACATTTATATATATATTATTCTGATTGTATGCTTACAGATGGACCATACTGTTATTGTACGAATGCTGTAACAAACACATACTGGTGTCTACGTACCGTTAACGAGACCCACAACTTCCTGTATTGCGAGTTTATAGACGGCTTTCTAACTTACTACGACTTCATTTCGGATCCACACCAGGTGAGTCTGCATACCAGGTGAGTCTGCATGCTTGTTTGGATCCACACCAGGTGAGTCTGCATGCTTGTTGGACCACACCAGGTGAGTCTGCATGCTTGTTTGGATCCACACCAGGTGAGTCTGCATGCTTGTTGGACCACACCAGGTGAGTCTGCATGCTTGTTTGGATCCACACCAGGTGAGTCTGCATGCTTGTTGGACCACACCAGGTGAGTCTGCATGCTTGTTTGGATCCACACCAGGTGAGTCTGCATGCTTGTTTGGATCCACACCAGGTGAGTCTGCATGCTTGTTGGACCACACCAGGTGAGTCTGCATGCTTGTTGGACCACACCAGGTGAGTCTGCATGCTTGTTGGACCACACCAGGTGAGTCTGCATGCTTGTTTGGATCCACACCAGGTGAGTCTGCATGCTTGTTTGGACCACACCAGGTGAGTCTGCATGCTTGTTTGGATCCACACCAGGTGAGTCTGCATGCTTGTTGGACCACACCAGGTGAGTCTGCATGCTTGTTGGACCACACCAGGTGAGTCTGCATGCTTGTTTGGATCCACACCAGGTGAGTCTGCATGCTTGTTGGACCACACCAGGTGAGTCTGCATGCTTGTTGGACCACACCAGGTGAGTCTGCATGCTTGTTGGACCACACCAGGTGAGTCTGCATGCTTGTTGGACCACACCAGGTGAGTCTGCATGCTTGTTTGGATCCACACCAGGTGAGTCTGCATGCTTGTTGGACCACACCAGGTGAGTCTGCATGCTTGTTTGGATCCACACCAGGTGAGTCTGCATGCTTGTTGGACCACACCAGGTGAGTCTGCATGCTTGTTGGACCACACCAGGTGAGTGCATGCTTGTTGGACCACACCAGGTGAGTCTGCATGCTTGTTGGACCACACCAGGTGAGTCTGCATGCTTGTTTGGATCCACACCAGGTGAGTCTGCATGCTTGTTGGACCACACCAGGTGAGTCTGCATGCTTGTTTGGATCCACACCAGGTGAGTCTGCATGCTTGTTGGACCACACCAGGTGAGTCTGCATGCTTGTTGGACCACACCAGGTGAGTCTGCATGCTTGTTGGACCACACCAGGTGAGTCTGCATGCTTGTTGGACCACACCAGGTGAGTCTGCATGCTTGTTTGGATCCACACCAGGTGAGTCTGCATGCTTGTTGGACCACACCAGGTGAGCCACACCAGGTGAGTCTGCATGCTTGTTGGACCACACCAGGTGAGTCTGCATGCTTGTTTGATCCACACCAGGTGAGTCTGCATGCTTGTTGGACCACACCAGGTGAGTCTGCATGCTTGTTGGACCACACCAGGTGAGTCTGCATGCTTGTTGGACCACACCAGGTGAGTCTGCATGCGTGTTGGACCACACCAGGTGAGTCTGCATGCTTGTTGGACCACACCAGGTGAGTCTGCATGCTTGTTTGATCCACACCAGGTGAGTCTGCATGCTTGTTGGACCACACCAGGTGAGTCTGCATGCTTGTTGGACCACACCAGGTGAGTCTGCATGCTTGTTGGACCACACCAGGTGAGTCTGCATGCTTGTTGGACCACACCAGGTGAGTCTGCATGCTTGTTGGACCACACCAGGTGAGTCTGCATGCTTGTTGGACCACACCAGGTGAGTCTGCATGCTTGTTGGACCACACCAGGTGAGTCTGCATGCTTGTTGGACCACACCAGGTGAGTCTGCATGCTTGTTGGACCACACCAGGTGAGTCTGCATGCTTGTTGGACCACACCAGGTGAGTCTGCATGCTTGTTGGACCACACCAGGTGAGTCTGCATGCTTGTTGGACCACACCAGGTGAGTCTGCATGCTTGTTGGACCACACCAGGTGAGTCTGCATGCTTGTTTGGATCCACACCAGGTGAGTCTGCATGCTTGTTTGGATCCACACCAGGTGAGTCTGCATGCTTGTTTGATCCACACCAGGTGAGTCTGCATGCTTGTTTGGATCCACACCAGGTGAGTCTGCATGCTTGTTTGGATCCACACCAGGTGAGTCTGCATGCTTGTTTGGATCCACACCAGGTGAGTCTGCACACCAGGTGAGTCTGCATGCTTGTTGGACCAAATTTCATATGGATGATCCTTAGATTCATACTTTTCAAAGTTGTACAAATTAGGCCAACACATCCAAGATGGCTGCAATTACTATAAATAGTTAAATCCTTAAAAAATGTTCTGTTCATGAACCACTTAACCAATTTTTGACAGTTGTATAAATGAACACCAAGCTGTAAACTAGCATAGTTGTACAATTTGCATTAGCTTTTGGTCCTCTACAAAGTTTGTTCAGATGATGACCCTGGGATTGAATTAAATTCTGACGACTATTCAATGTCACGAGTATTATGTTCTTATACAACAATCTCACTTACTTCAGCTGCGTAATCAGATTAAAAGTCTGAACTACGGCATCATGAGACAACTAAATGAAGAGCTGACTGAACTGAGGAAATGTGAGGGATGGAAGCAGTGTAACAAGAACAGATATAGTGGAGGTATGTATTACTGAATTGTATGGAGAAATTAAAATACTCAACAAAATTGTTGAATGCCTTACAGAGTTATTGCCCTTGATCAGTAAAAATTCAGCAAAACTTCAGCTTGTGAATGCAATAACTTAAAAAAAAATATGGTTTTAAATTTCACCAAAATATATGTGAAGGTTTGTTTCAGTAAGATCTTGAGCAAAGTTGATGAATTATGGAGCTGTTGCCTTTAAAAATAAACACATTTTCAAGCCAACTTCAAAAAACATGTGCAGTTTTTTATAAAATTGATTTAAAGTATTTTTACAGTAAGACCTTGGACGAGTTCAACAATAAAAAATGGAAATATAATATGATTGCATGTATTTTGCATTTAAGATTCAACAGAAAAGAAAAGGCGTAGGAGAAGAAGAATTAAAAAGGCTGGATATGGGAGAACTGCTCGTCAACTGAAGCGACATTGATGGAGGACAAGTGATGGAGGACAGAAGCGACATTGTAGGAGGACTGAAGCGACATTGAATCTCCAATTGATTGGATTAAGTAATGCAAATTAATTGAGAAATGCACGAACGTAGCCATAATTTAAAGACAGTAATTCACTTAGCAGAGTGATAAACCACCTCCTAATATGAAATGTAGATATGAAAACTATATTCTTTGGAAAGGAGCGAATATGTTTGATTCTAAGGTTTTAAGACCGTTGCCACATCAACGAAGGGTTAATAATTGGGGAAAGGGGTAACAATGGGGGAAAAGAAAGCCACTTGGGAATCAGTAACAGTATTAATTCCTAATGAGTTTTAAGTGTTAAGTTACGGATTATAGAAACATTTGGGAAACCAAGTGCGTTTGTAGTTTGAATGTTTATTGTCCCTATGCCCATTTAGGGTTCATTGGAGTGGACTAACATGTGGAAACTAGCAATTTATGTGCTTATAATAGATATAATCTCAGATGACATTTTGAGAGAGTTTACTTGACCGACATTTGTTACAAGGAAGTCTGTTTACGGTGGAATATCAATGTGTTATTATTTAGTGATTGTGAACATAATGTGGACTTACAAGCATTTCAGTTTCAATAAATGTGTATATGCATACCTATGACTTTGTATGAGCAAAATAGAACTACGTATTACCTGAATAGTTTTATTTCTACTTAAATAAAAAAAAATTAGAATGATTTAAAATATTATTACATTTACATTTCTTACATAGATGTTTTTTTAAGCTGTAAAATATGTGTGGTTATAATCTACGTCAGTCACGCTGTGCCTACTGGTAAGATTAAACATCTTTTATAGAGATGTGTCAAGCGTTATATCACTGTCGTTCAGTTGTAATTTGGGCTCGTAAAATCAACTTTTATATAATACACCATAAATTACTCTAAAATAACGTAATGTTCTATTCTTAATTTTAATTTGTATTACCTCTATACATCGCTAAAAATAGGCAAAAACATAAAACGTTTCATATAGATAACCTTGGCACCTTCATGAGGTCTACTATTCGAAGAATTGTTTTGTACCGTTGGCATTCAGATCCAGTTAAATTTATGTCGACACTGTTGTCTTCTGTTCTAGTGGACCAATCTGTATAAAAGTTTGTTTATATGTTTGTATTGGGGTTTGTCATCAGCTTTGAGTTTGGAGTCAGAAGGTCAAAGATCATGGACTCAATGTACTTACTGTAAGAGTTTTGGGATTGTCAGATACCTATTTATTTTTAATTCATTAGGTCAAAGATCAAGGTCACATTAAATTGAACTTTACCCAGAGGATGGTTTCAGCACATTTTTGATTTAACATGATCTTAGTATAATTTTCTGTAAACTTTGGCAGTTGGGGATGGTGTTAAACACAGACCTTCATGTTACAACTGCTGGGAGACCTTCATGTTACAACTGCTGGGAGACCTTCATGTTACAACTGCTGGGAGACCTTCGTGGGAGACCTTCATGTTACAACTGCTGGGAGACCTTCATGTTACAACTGCTGGGAGACCTTCATGTTACAACTACTGGGAGACCTTCGTGTTACAACTGCTGGGAGACCTTCATGTTACAACTGCTGGGAGACCTTCATGTTACAACTGCTGGGAGACCTTCATGTTACAACTGCTGGGAGACCTTCGTGGGAGACCTTCATGTTACAACTGCTGGGAGACCTTCATGTTACAACTGCTGGGAGACCTTCATGTTACAACAGACCTTCATGTTACAACTGCTGGGAGACCTTCATGTGCTGATTTTCATTATGTTTCAATTAATCTCCCTCTTGGGTCAGGAAAACGTCTTTTGTTAAAGTCCCTATCTCGCCATCAATAGGCAAAATTTTACAACAGATGTACTCCTTTTCTAAACCTACTGACGATGAGGTATATATATACCATATTTTACCTTGTATAGTACGCACCCGTGTATATTACGCACCCCCTTTTCAGAGGTCATAATTGGGGTAAAAAAGTTGTTTCCGTGTATAATACGCATCAAAATATTAGTTTTCCTAGATGAACCATTCGACGAAAATAAACAAATTTTAAAAAAAATCTCTAATTGCATCGCGACAATTAAAGCAGAATAATACGGTATAACAACTATCTGCAGATCGCGAAAATTAGCGTACAAAAGAAAACAACACCGGAACAATATAATTACTTCAATCATTAATTGCCAATCTTCAGGGGAGTACCTATCTTGTATCATCTCACCAACTCATCAAAGAGCCGATTATAATGCCGCAGATAATTGTCCATAATCGGATAATTACATAAAAACAAATACGACAAAGTCGTTGGTTACGCCAATCCATTACGCCGACTATACTAACATTGTGTATTTACCGGAACCAATATGCTTATCATAAGTGTCAGGCGTGATCAATTACCTGTACACACTAGAAATACCCCGTGGCTAGATCTGGTAAAGGTCACACGACGTGTCAAAGTGCATCTTCAGAAATATCAATGCTCATCTTCAAAGGATCTATAGAAATGGAATAACCCACTCTACCCGTGTTTAAAGTGTGTCTGTACTGTAGCTATTTCTAAATTTTGCACAACTTGTGAAATGTATAAACAATTTAACGGATAACAGCAAAACAAAGGGAAAACATGATCATCCTTTATTGAAATTCTGCAACAAATATGCAAGTATTATCATCGCTTTTACTGTCGTGTGCAAGTGTCGTCTGGTGCATTTAACATATGAGAATAGAATTGTACCAGTCTAATGCATGAAAATCACGTGATATAAATAACAAAACAAGGGCCGAATTTCAGTCACTCATTTATTGAAATTCTACAACAAATATGCAAACATTTATATAAAAACAAGCTTTATAATAAACTTTATTCATGTCTAAGTCAAATTAAGTCAATAAATTGCCTGTATAAAGCGAGTAAGTCACGAAAAATAAAGTATTATCGGCATTCACAAATGTCTGTCTGTTCGTCCCTGATGTTTTCATCGGCGTTTTTTCTCCAGTCTGACATCGATTTTCTGCATATAAAATGCAAGAAAAAAGTTTTTTGTATTGTTTCCTTGTATTGTACGCACCCCGCTTTCGGAAACCGTAAAAGAAGTAAAAAAAACTGCGTACTATAAAAGGTAAAATACGGTAACTTAGAATATAAATGGCTTAACCAGCCAGGCCAAACCCCAAAAGTGGAGCGTCGAATTAAGACTTGCCAACTAATTCATTTTAGGCATATTCAATCAAGGGTATTTTAAGATCCCATGAATCACAGCATGAATTAACCTATACTTTTAATCGGCACATACGTTATTATATGACCTGAACACTTGTTGTTTTCATAAATGGTTTTGTAGCATAATTTTGCAGTTATTTGATGGGTTAGTTTCTTTAATATAAAACCCCAAATTTGTCATGTCAATGTCTCCTCTATTGGACAATCGAATGTTGGAATATGCTGGTTTGTGGTTAATCAGTAATAAATGGCAGCGGTGATAATTGTATGTTAAAGCAGATTAGCTGTATATATTGCAAATTACTGACATCAAATGTCTTTTATAAAGATGTTATATTGTATTGATTCCTGTGTGACATCAAATGTGTTTTATAAAGATATTTTGTCAGGGGCGTAGCATGGCATGTTTTCATACTCCTAATATGAGGTGTGAAGTGCTGAGTTGGGGAGGGTTTTGGACTAGGTGTACCCTTCCACAATGGGGGTGGGGAGTGGCCTCCTCCGATGTATTTTTTCATCTTTAAACTAAAACGGTGCTTGTACAAGCGATACTTGTCAGGAATATCGACATTTTATGCTCACAAATAATTTTCCACCCTTACCCCACTGCTCCCTCTTTTTTATTGGATTTTGCAACTTTTTTAGGATTTTTATTTTTTCATGTTTTTTTCCAAGTTACTCCCGGGAGTAAGGGAGTATGCCATGCTATGCCCCTGCTTGTATTCCTATATGTTTTTCGACTGAGTGGTATCATACTAAACATAATGTTTCTTTAATTTTTTTCTCAATCTTTTACAAGTTTTAAACGAACACAGCAATTTTGATTATGTATTTTTTTCTCCATACTTGTTAATAATTATTAATTATTCAAATTGTCTAAAGCAAATAAAGTTTTGGCAGTTTACTATATGTTGATGATATTGTACTAATAATATATTTAAACCTGTGGTAGAATAACAAAGGCAAACATGATGACTCGAAATGTATTGACTTCGATTTAATTATATGCATATGTAAGCAGTTTTAAAGTCAATTTAATTTTGATTTAGCATAACATACATGTTGTGAGTCCCTTTAATGGATGCAAGACCCAGTTGCGTTCAAGTACTCCAAATAATGCAGAACGAACGGAAAATGAACGCAAAATGAACATTGCATAATCTGTACTTTAAAAATGCATTTTGTTCGTTTTGTTCATTTTCAGCCTTCAGCGTTTTAAAAAAATGAACGATGAACGCTTTTTTAAAAACGCTACAAATGAAACGTACGCAAATGCGCTATTTCGGATAACTTCCAATATTATCCTTTTGAGTTGATAATTAAAATCTCGATTAAGAAACAAGTGCGTTTTTCAGTACTGGTATTTTAACATAAAGAATTACACTGTGTAAATGGTGTTTTTTAAGCACGATACACATTTACTTTTATTTTTACTGATTAAAAATGTGAAATATTATATTTATTGTGTAGCACAAACTTTATATTATTTCAATAAAAACTGAAATAATGTTATACCGGCATATTTTTAGCTCTACTGATCAGAGATCAGCAGAGCTAATGCCGTGGTGCGGCGTCCGTCGTCCGGCCGTCCGTCTGTCCGCCCGTCTGTCCGTCTGTCTGTCCGTAAACTTTTATTTGTAGCGACTTCACAGCTGAAACTACTGGATGGATATTCATGAAACTTTACAGAAATGTTGCCCATAAAGTCTAGTTGATCCTAGCAAAAATTCATGTTGATGTGAAATCCAAGATGGCCGCCAAAGCTAAAAATAGAGTTTTAAAATACAAGTTTGTAGCGACTTCTTCTTGAAAACTATAAGTGATATTGATATGGGACTTTTTCTAAAATGATCAGCATGACATGATGTTGATCCTAGTCAAAAATCGTTTTGATTCAACGTTAAACATGGCTGCCAGCGGCCATCTTTGTTTACATAGAGTTATATAGTAAAAACTTGTAGCGACTACTTCTCTGAAACTACTTGGCGGATTGTCATGAAACTTTACAGGAATGTTGCTCTTGATGTCTAATTGATCCTAGAAAAATTTCAGGTCGGCCGGAAATTCAAGATGGCCGTCACAGCTAAAAATAGATTTTTAAAAAATAAGTTTGTAGCGACTACTTCTTGAAAACTATAAGTGATATTGATATGGGACTTTTTCTAAAATGATCAGCATTACATGATGTTGATCCTAGTCAAAAATTGTTTTGATTCAACGTTTAACATGGCTGCCAGCGGCCATCTTTGTTTACATAGAGTTATATAGTAAAAACTTGTAGCGAATACTCCTCTGAAACTACTTGGCGGATTGTCATGAAACTTTACAGGAATGTTGCTCTTGATGTCTTATTGATCCTAGAAAAATTTCAAGTCGGCCAGAAATTCAAGATGGCCGTCACAGCTAAAAATAGATTTTTAAAAAATAAGTTTGTAGCGACTACTTCTTGAAAACTATAAGTGATATTGATATGGGACTTTTTCTAAAATGATCAGCATGACATGATGTAGATCCTTGTGGAAAATTATTTTGATTCGACGTTAAACATGGCTGCCAATGGCCATCTTTGGTTACATAGAGTTATATAGTAAAAACTTGTAGCGACTACTCCTCTGAAACTACTTGACGGATGTTCATGAAACTTCACAGGAATGTTGCTCTTGATGTCTAGTTGATCCTAGAAAAATTTCAGGTCGGCCGGAAATTCAAGATGGCCACCACAGCTAAAAATAGATTTAAAATAAATAAGTTTGTAGCGACTACTTCTTCAAAACAATAAGAGATATTGATATGGGACTTTTTCTAAAATGATCAGTATGACATGATGTTGGTCCTTGTCGAAAATCGTTTTGATTTGACCTTAAACATGGCTGCTTTGTTTACATAGAGTTATATAATGAAAACTTGTAGCGACTACTTCTTTGAAACTACCGGACGGATTTTCATGAAACTTCACAGGAATGTTGCTCTTAATGTCTTATTGATCTTAGCAAAATTTCAGGTCGGCCGGAAATTCAAGATGGCCGCCACGGTTAAAAATAGATTTTCAAAAAACAAGTCTGTAGGGACTACTTCCTGAAATCAAAATCAATCAGTAGAGCTTCAAGGTCATTGACCTCTTGTTATATAATGTCATGTATGCTACATTTTTGATGAAACTAACATAAACTCGGAAGAAAACAGAATAATCATCATGTGCACCACCAAATACTCTCAACAAATGGACCCATTCTTCCATATGATCCCATAAACATTAGTCGCCGACTCGTGATAAAAATCGCATGACTGGATTTAATGCGTAATTTAATTCTGAGGGATGTTGCGATTGGTAAACGCTAAACGAATGAACGCAAATGCATTTAAATTTTGCCTTCATTCCATGCATTTAAATGAACACATAGTTTTGTTTATAAACGCTGAATGCATTCAAGAACGCAAATGATTTGCATTTTAAAAAAATGCATTTATAAAAATGGAACGCAAACAAAACGCAAACGGAATGAATTTTGGGGGTATTTGAACGCAACTGGGTCTGTAAATGCATTCATTACAATTAATTGTAGATACAAAATGGCCAGTTTATCATTTGTTCAGTAATTCGATCCTATTAAAAATGTATTTTATAAGACGCTGTTGTTATTATATGCTAATGACATCCTGAGTAAACCTCTAACCAGTAGTATATCCTGAATTATACCTCAACAGTAAATTTCTTAACATAACAAGGCGCACAACCACACACACACAGCTATCTTAATGTTTTTAAAATAACAGCTTTCTTTTTGTTTTGTACATCAGTTTCATATTTGCATCTTGGGTGGTACATTGCAACGTGACAAAGCAAATGTAGAAGTGACCTTGGTCCTCCAAGCAAAGGGCAGATAACTTAATAATTATTTGAAGTATTTCAAAGCAAATTATTTTTGCATTTACTAATTGTCAGTTTTACGGCATCAATAAAATGTGTAAACTTGAGGTAGAATAACCAAGAAAAAAAGATGTCTTCAAATCGTATTTCTTTTAATTTTATGCGAGCAGTTTAAAAGTCAAAACGATACTGGATTAATAATTTTGTGAAGTCGTTGGTGTAACCCAGCCATTGTTTATAATTATGATATGGCAGTATTGCCTGTCAGTTTGATAGGCTAATTATTTTGCTTGATACTTAAAAACTGCCGTGTGTCTCTTTAAGACAGGGCTATTGTTTTTTATTTGAAAGTTTAACCAGCAGCCTGCAAACCCTCCTATGAACAAGCAAACAATTGAGAGAGAAAATACATTCATTTATTAATGAGAATAATGTTTAGTTATCGCGATTGCATAAAGAGGAGGCTAGCAAGGTCTAAAACTGAAGAAATACATTTTGTTTGTTTTACATATCGGTTCAATGCTTCTGTTTGTAGAAAGAACAAAATTGAGATTGTGAACTTTGCCCCATAGTAAGGGTGTTTTTTGTAGTGTTTTTATCAAACAAAAAGGAGGGGATTTTTAATGCAAACCACAGAACACAAATGTAAGACAGATATTTGTATTGCATGTGACTGTACACAGTATACTTATATGGATACTTCTGCAATTTATAAACTTACAAGAAATATACTTTACTTGACTTTTTAACATATGCTCATATAACTTGACTTTTAACCTATTTGAATATTACTCGACTTCCAACTTAAATGAATATTATTTGCTTTTAACCTTTGTATTACTTTACTTTTAACCTTTATAAGTATTACTTTACTTTTAACCTTTATAAGTATTACTTTACTTTTAACCTTTATAAGTATTACTTTACTTTTAACCTTTATAAGTATTACTTTACTTTTAGCCTATATGAATATTACTTGACATTTAACCAATATGAATACTTGTCTTTTAACCTATATGAATACTATTTTTGTGTAAATGTTTACTAAGCTAAATGTTTTATATTGTTGAGCTTTATTATTCTCATTAAACCTTTTAAACAATTTTGTTACATGGATATTTTCAGATTTTAAGATAAGTTCATACTTACATTAACATACATTAATATACATTAATTTCAATCTACTCACCTCTTTTTGTTTTAATAAAATACCTAACAACAGCACATCAGTTCTTGTTTTATAACACCATCTAACACCATTTTCTAAAACGCTGAAAAATTCTGCCAGTTTCAATTTCTACGACGTTTTTAGATCACCTGAGATGAAGGCTGAAGGTGATCTATAGGGACCTCTCTTTGGCTGACAGCCGTCTGTTAAACTTTGCTTTAAACAACTTCTTACAAACCGCTTGGTCAATTTCAACCAAATTTCACATGAATGATCCTTAGATTGATGTTTTTCAAATGTGTTAAAATTAGGTCCGCACAACATCCAAGATGGCTGCCATTACCATAAAAGGTCGAAACCTTAAAATGTCTTCTTCTCAAGAACCGCTGGGCAGTTTTTTAGCTCTGCTGATCTTTGCTTATGCCAAGGTGCGGCGTCCGTCTTTCTGTCCGTAAACCTTTTTTGTAGCGACTACTCCTCTGAAACTACTGGATGGATTTTCATGAAACTTTACATGAATGTTGCCCATGATGTCTAGTTGATCCTAGCAAACATTCACGTTGATGCGAAATCCAAGATGGCTGCTAAAGCTAAAAATAGATTTTTAAAAAACAAGTTTGTAGTGACTACTTCTAGAAAACTATTAGTGTTATTGATATGGGACTTTTTCTAAAATGATCAACATGACATGATGTTGATCCTTGTCGAATTTCTTTTTGATTCGACATTAAACATGGCCCCCAGCATCCATCTTTGTTTAAATAGAGTTCAATAGTAAAAACTTGTAGCAACTACGCCTCTGAAACTACTTGACTGATTTTCTTGAAACTTCACTGGAATATTGCTCTTCATGTCATTGATCCTAGCAAAATTCAGGTCGGCCGGAACTTCAAGATGGCTACCGTGATTAAAAATAGATTATTAAAAAACAAGTTTGTAGCGACTACTTCTTGAAAACTATAAGATTTTTGTGATATTGATATGGGACTTTTCCTAAAATGATCAGCATGACATGATGTTGATCCTTGTTTAAAAATTGTTTTGATTTTCGACATTAAACATTGCCGCCAGTGGCCATTTTTGTTTACATAGAGTTATATAGTAAAAAAAGTGACTACTCCTGAAACTTCTTGACGGATTTTCAAGAAACTTCACAGGAATATTGCTCTTGATGTCTAGTTGATCCTAGCAACATTTCAGGTTGGCCGGAAATTCAAGATGGACGCCATGGCTAAAAAAAATAGATTTTTAAAAAACATGTTTGTAGCGACTAAATTTTAACGGCTACTCCTCTGAAACTACTTGACGGGCATTCAAGATGGATGACACGGCTAAAAATAGATTTTTTAAAAAAAAGTTTGTAGTGACTACTTCTTGAAAACTATAAGTGATATTGTTTTGGGACTTTTTCTTAAATGATCAACATGGCATATTGATCCTTGTCCAAAAAGTTTTTGATTCGACATTAAACATGGTCGCCAGTGGCCATCTTTGTTTACATATAGTTATATAGTAAAAATTTGTAGCGACAACTCCCCTGAAACTACTTGATGGATTTTCATGAAGCTTCACAGGAATGGTGCTCTTGATGTCATGGGTTAATTTTGATTGTGAGAATTGGACATTAAACTGTTGAGTGCCCCCATAGTAAAAACTTGTAGTGACTACTCCTCCGACACTACTTGACGGATCTCCATGAAACTTCAAAGGAATGTTGCTCTTGATGTCTAGTTGATCCTAGCAAAATTTCAAGTCGGCCGGAAATTCAAGATGGCCACCACTGCTAAAAATAGATTTACAAAAAGCAAATTTGCAGCGACTATGAAAACTATAATTGATATGGGACTTTTTCAGAAATGATCAGCATGACATGATGTTGATCCTTGCCGAAAATCATTTTGTAAACATGGCTGCCAGCAGCCATCTTTGTCTACATGGAGTTATATAGGAACAACTTGTGGCGATTACTCCTCTGAAACTACTGGACGGATTTTCATGAAACTTCACAGGAATGTTGCTCTTGATGTCAAGTCGATCGTAGCAAAAATTCAGGTCGGCCAGAAATTCAAGATGGCCGCCTCGGTTAATAATAGATTTTAAAAATGCGACTGTGGCAACTACTTCTCAAAAACCATATGTGATATTGATTTGGAACCTTTACCAAAATGACTGCCACGACATGTAGTTGGTCCTAACCAACATTCATTTGAAACAGTATTAAATCATTTTAGAATTATTTTATTATTAGAATTTTGGGTTTCTGGGTTTCAAGAACCTCATTACTCAATGTCCAGTAAAACCTCAATGAGTTCTGATAATATAATTAACTGGTTTCATTGGTCCAATTTTTTATCCTGGAACCAATCAGAATGCTTCATTCATATTTTCATTTGGTTGTTTCTATCATGACCACTTTCTGGTATTATGACATCACATCCTGCTATTATGACATCAGGTCAGCCAGAGATTCAAGATGGCCGTCACATTGTGACTTTACCTAATGATCTAAAAATACCTAGGTATCTGCCAAACCCAAAATGGTTTCATTTAGTCAATTTAGTGCAGTGATGTAGTGGTAAGAGTGTCGGACCTGCCATCGGGAGGTCGTGGGTTCGAGCACGTCATACCAAAGACGTTAAAGATGTTAGTAGTTACTTGCAACTTTTGCTTGCAAGCAAATAATGGGTTGTACTACATCTGGTTGGCCAGGTGTCAGAAAAGTGACTGGGTGTGGAGATATCACCTACTACGGTGTGGTATTCCAGTGTGGCAGCACTATATCTGCTTCAAGTAGACTGTAGATAGATACATAGCACTACACACAATCACTCACACAAGTCCACACATAATGCCGTGTCAATGAGGGATTATTCTTGGGGCTCAAATGGTAGAGGGACTATACTCCTTACACACACACACATAAGTCAATTGATACTACTGCCAGTCGCCCTTGCATGATACTACTGCCAGTCGCCCTTGCATGATACTACTGCCAGTCGCCCTTGCATGATACTACTGCCAGTCGCCCTTGCATGATACTACTGCCAGTCGCCCTTGCATGATACTACTGCCAGTCGCCATTGCATGATACTACTGCCAGTCGCCCTTGCATGATACTACTGCCAGTCGCCCTTGCATGATACTACTGCCAGTCGCCCTTGCATGATACTACTGCCAGTCGCCATTGCATGATACTACTGCCAGTCGCCCTTGCATGATACTACTGCCAGTCGCCATTGCATGATACTACTGCCAGTCGCCATTGCATGATACTACTGCCAGTCGCCATTGCATGATACTACTGCCAGTCGCCATTGCATGATACTACTGCCAGTCGCCATTGCATGATACTACTGCCAGTCGCCATTGCATGATACTACTGCCAGTCGCCCTTGCATGATACTACTGCCAGTCGCCCTTGCATGATACTACTGCCAGTCGCCCTTGCATGATACTACTGCCAGTCGCCCTTGCATGATACTACTGCCAGTCGCCCTTGCATGATACTTAAAAAGTGATTAATATTATTTTAACAGTTGGAATTCCGGTAATTCTGTTTCTCCGTGCTTGTGAAGTGTCTAAATTCACGCCTTATTTTTGATCTTGATGTGAGGTTTGCTTCCAAAAAGTTCATATCCGTCTGGAATGTGGATGCTATACCTCTGTTATGTAGTGGTGTGCACTTTATAGATGGTGTTAAAAAACGAAAACACTTTCTGAAAATGTTGTGCTTTTATTTTTCTATTAAAAAAGGAAATGATTGAAGTAAATGTATAATTATATAATTATCTAAATCTGAAAATGTCAAGGTAACAAAATTGCATAAAAAAACAAAATTGCATAAAAAAGAATGTATCACCATAATAAAGATTAACAATGAAGGACACATCTCAAAAATGTGAAACATTATATCTCAAAACTTTCTCCTCAATAAATATGTCAATACATCCAAGTCTGAAAGAAACATAAGTATTCCTTCAGCATTATAGATCATTCTAATGTATTCAGTATGCAGATAAGCTTGGGATTATTTATTGTCTTTAATAAGAGAAGAGAGAATAATTAGGGTAAGAAGTTTAGATCTGTGAAGTATCCAAAACCATAATTATAATGCCAACATAATTTAAAAAAAACATTAACACATGGTTAAACAAGAAATGTCACTAAGTGACAAATGCCCCTGAAGTGGTTTTGACCTTTGACCTCTAAGTGTGACCTTGACCTTGGAGCCACAGACCTGGAATTTGCGTGCGACATGTCATCTCGTTCCAAGTTATGTGAAAATCGGTCCAGGAATGTCAATGAGTTATTGACCGGACACGATTGGGACGGACGAAAGAACTGACTGACGGACGGACGGACTGACGGACCGTGCGACTACTATATGCCGCCCTTCAGGGGCATAAAAAAATGTATATATATATATAAACATTTTAAACTGGCCATTTGTACATAGTTTTAAAACATGTATTTTACACATTAAAAAAGTGTAAAATAAAACTTCCTTGAATTCTATGACCTACTTTTTGAATGAATTTATAATCAATAATATTTGAAACAGAAACCTGAAGGAGCTTTCAAAGTTGACTCTAAAAATCTTGTAATCTTAAATTTTCTAAGATATCACTTGGATAAACATGAGGTAAAAATGGGCCTTAAAGCGCTCACCTAATAGTTATAGAACCAGCTCACTGTACAATGCCTACAGACATGGCATATTGTTTGTAAGCTGTGTACGTCTGAACTGATATTATATGTTGCTCTAACGATACTAGAATTGAAACAACAGGATAAAGGGCATTACTGTGTTTGCCCCGTGTAGTTCCCGGGGGCCCCGTTTAGTCACGGGGCAAAGAACAGGGCCACTGCAGATCCCTTTGGAGGGGTAGGCATAAGGGTAGAGTCCCCCCAAATTCATGTTCATTTATAATTGTTTGTTCATGTTCATTAAAGGTCTTCATCATGATCCCTGCATTGTTTCAGGTGCCATCTCGCTCACATCAAAAGAGCAGTGGCAGAAAAACAATTAACGTGGCTCCAGCGTAAATAAAGTTTCTACGATAGAATTTGCAGCAACTCTGCAGTTCAGGGTGAGAAGGTTCTTGGCCCATTTTCCATATTTTATCTCGATGTACATGGAGGATGAGCCTGGCATGTTCATGCCTGATAGGCGCCATATAACCTTTCATGTGTTGGTGCACCTTAAAACCCCAATTCAATTCAATTGGACCTAGATGTCAATAAGATGCTTTGTGCCAAAAGTAAATACAATCTAAGGATCGGGTGCATGTGGACAGAATTTGTTCAAGTTTATCATACTGACCACTAGCGGATCCAGGGCGGGTGCGCCCTCCCCCCTGAAAATTCCGGATCATACATGTATGTCCATGTTATCATAGATAAAATATCAAACAATTTCGATGCACGCACTCAGTATAAAAAAAATTCTCGCAAGCTTCGCTCGCTCATCGCATAATGGCTAATGAGTGGTTTAATGAACACATTGTTAAATCATTTTATTTGAAAACAAACTTTTTTACCCTATCAATGCACTACCGCAACCGTTTTATGAGGCTAGAAACGGACCCGAAAATTGACCAAAATCTTAAGGCCCCGCCCCTAAGCTGAAATCCTGGGTCCGCCCCTGCTGACCATGTCATTTTTAAGGAGTAGGTGTTTTTACAAACAGTTTACTAACTGACAGAAAGAGAGCAGTCACAAGAGCTAATACTGAGCCTTCAGCTCACGGACAAGCTAAAAAACACACACAAAAAACAATACATTTTAAAGATATTTGATGTCAGTAGTTTGCAATATAGTGGTAACAATACATGGCTTCAACATCATAAACACTGGCATTTATTTGTTATAAATCAGCAGTAAGGAATATTTAACAGATAAGTTTAATATTGTTTTTCCACAAGCGAGCAAATACAATTGAATAAAAAGAAAAAACATCCCTTCCTTTGAGCGAAATAGTTCCCAATAATCAAACCCACCTATCAGATATCATAATTACATTTATTTTTTTATTATTTTTCAAAGTTTACCAGTACTTGTGACCGTCAAGAGTAATTTTCACCAAAACTTCACCTGTTAATTCAAGTGAATTTTATCCATATGCTTCATTATGGATGGCGGGAGGTGTACAGTACTGGTTCTACCCAGGAAAAGTGGAGTGGGTGGTCTGCCTCCACCACAAAAAATCAAGTTATTGGTATGCATATTTCATAGACTGGTATGCATACTTCATAGACTGTTTGCATATTTCAAAGACTATGCATATTGCATAGACTGGTATGCATATTTCATAAGACTGGTCATATTTCATAGACTGGTATGCATATACTGCATAGACTGGTATGTATATTTAAATTAGTGACACGACACCACCTAATGGACAAAACATAACAATCTAGTACTACTTTCTAAGATAACTGCATAGGGTATATACCTTGGCTTGAGGAAGTAAATTTATAAGAACGTCTTTCATCTAGTTATTATTTGTCATGCCTCTGATAAGGTATGTATTCTACAAGCACTGTAAGAAATCCCATAACCCAATGTTATGCATGGTAAAAAGTGTAATGCAAACTTGCTATTTGTGTGACTAACTATGCTATGCCATCCGTATATATTTAAAATACAGGTAAAATAGCAAAATATTTTTTCTCCAAATGCTGACACAAGAGTTAGCTCCATGAGAAAGTAAATTTCACAAACACATGTAGACATGAAATAGCATTTTCTTTACATAACACAGCTTGTTCGCACATGCACATTATCCTTTATTATGGCTGCCATAAGAGGATAATATGCAGGTGACCAGCCCCAGGTATATGCTCTGTTGCAGTAACCATAAATAGTTAAAACTCTTATACATTTAATATTGCAACATTGCAATAGTTCATGTTTATCATATTATTGGCCATTGCTCAACTTCTTGATTATGTCACCTTTTGAAGATATTGAAACTGCATATACAATTGGGGGCAACTAGATGCCTCAAGGAGACGGTTAAAGCAATATCATAAACAAACACACTCAAAACAGTATATTAAATCATTTTAAAATTGTTCTATATTTAGAATTTTATGATTCTTTGTTTCAAGAAACTCATTACTCATTGAGAGATACAAACATTCTTAATCTGTTTCTCACAGCAATTTAAATGCTCAGTCAGTTCTGAGAACACACTGAGTTGCATCATAATGGCATGACGTGATGTCATGATGTCATAATACATGTACCAGAAAGAGATGTCATGATAGAAACAACCAAATGAAAATATGAATGAAGCATTCTGATTGGTTCTGTGATAAAAATTGGACCAATGAAACTAGTTATTTTGAAACTCATTGCATTTTCAGAACTCACTGAGGTTTACTTGGCATTTAGTAATCGGAGGTTCTTAAAATCTAGTAACACAAAATTCTAATAATAAAGTAATTCTAAAATGATTTAATAGACTGTTTCAACTGTTTACAATGTATATAAACTAGTTATTTTACTTTTACATGCAAGACAATTTAAGACTTTTCCATCTTTATGTGCTAGCAATGTTTAACTGAAAAATAAATAAAATAGCTCTGACATTTAAAATGATAATAATAACATACATTCAGATATTTATATATACTAAATGAAAAAAGCAATGTATTAATAATATATTCCAGAGAAATCCCAAGATGTTTTGTGAAAAATGGTTACAGCTAAAAGGACAAAACTGTGCTGTTGTTCACTTTTTAATCACAGTACACTTTATAATGCAAAATTTATACATTTTGAAGTTCTGTCATTAAAAATTTGAGCCATTCCAGTTGCTGATTGCACAATTTTACATCCTAAGTTTTCTCACCTGCTTGAGCCAAACACATATTCTATCAATAATCATCATGGAAACTTTGAAGGGATAACATATGGTGAGTTATGTGTGGTTTTACGATTTGATTAAAGGCAGCATATTATAAATATCAATACTATATAGCCAAAATATCAGAGTTGCGTTTTTTTCCCCTTTAGTATATATTTTATGTGTTCATTTTAAACTATTTCATCTCAAAGGAATTATTTTTGTTTTCCAAACTTCCATGCAATTTCAACATGTAACGGTAACTATTGTTTGTGGTGCCTGTTTCAGCCAAAGCATTCTCAGCATTAACAAAAACACTTCTGACAATACTTACATACATTATATGTCCGTTTCAGTGGCATATATATATCTTATTTATGTACTACTTAAATTGAGACCGAAAATTGGAAGAAAAAAAACTTTGGCAGAAACTTGAATTGAATTGGGGTTTTAAGGCGCACCAACACAGGAAAGGTTATATGGCGCCTAACAGGAATGAACATGCCAGGCTCATCCTCCATGTACATCGACATAAAATATGGAGAATGGGCCTAGAACCTTCCCACCCTAAACTGCAGAGTTGCTGCAAGTTCTATTGTAGACACTTCATTTACGCTGGAGCCACGTTATAGTTTTTCTGCCACTGCTCTAGTGATATGAGCGAGATGGCACCTGAAACAATGCAGGGGTCATGCTTTGGCAGAAACAAGCGCATGCAAGCAGTAGTAGTTTTGTAAGTGGACACCGGAATAATCAACAGTAAACAGAAGCTGTTGATTATTCTGCTCACTATTTACAATACCCATTTTCAAACATACCAACACCAGTCCTGACACATTCAATACAAGAAACTGTTAAAGTTGAAAGACTGCCTCTGACAAAAAAGGACTCCGTTCCTTCTACAGGTTATACATTATCTCCATAGTAACAGAATAAATATAATGTTTATCTTTTTCAAATACTGGTTACCTGTATAACCACCAATATCAGTAATAACAATAAATAATCCATGTAAACAACAATTCCTTGGACCTAACAGCTACGTTGTCTTTTTTACAATCATGCCTTTTAAATAGAAACCAATGTTTGTAAAATTACATCCGACACTCAAAATGTCATTGAGAGTGTATATGTAACTAAACAATATGTTTGGTTCCTTGCACAGTGTACCCTTAACAAGCATTAGGGCAATAAACCTCATACTAAACACACACTTATATTTCTAACGTACAATATTGCAATAGTCTGTACTGACAGTGTCACTCTTTAACATTTAAAAACTCTGACAAAAAACTTGAATACTGCTGTATTCTCAAGAGAGTTCCTAATCTTTCCACTTTGGATATTTGGAATTATGAATCTGAATGTCCAACACACACTCTAGTACACACAAAGGATGTATATTCCACAACACACACTCTAGTACACACAAAGGATGTATATTCCACAACACACACTCTAGTACACACAAAGGATGTATATTCCACAACACACACTCTAGTACACACAAAGGATGTATATTCCACAACACACACTCTAGTACACACAAAGGATGTATATTCCACAACACAAACTCTAGTACACACAAAGGATGTATATTCCACAACACACTCTAGTACACACAAAGGATGTATATTCCACAACACACACTCTAGTACACACAAAGGATGTATATTCCACAACACACTCTAGTACACACAAAGGATGTATATTCCACAACACACTCTAGTACACACAAAGGATGTATATTCCACAACACACACTCTAGCACATACAAAGGATGTATATTCCACAACACACACTCTAGCACAAACAAAGGATGTATATTCCAGATCTACTTTTGTTCTATCAATCATAAATGGCTTGGTCCATGTATCTCACATTAATTTGTGCAACAATTTTATGCTCGATTTGAGATTCATTGTCACTTCTTGGTGTGAAGTCCTCTGTCATTGTTACTTCAGTCAACGAGAAGTTCTCGGTCATTGTTATTGAGAAGTCCTCTGTCATTGTTAATTCAGTCAGCGAGAAGTCCTCTGTCATTGTTACTTCAGACAATGAGAAGTACTCTGTCATTGTCACTTCAGTCAATGAGAAGTCCTCTGTCATTGTCACTTCAGTCATTGAGAAGTCCTCTGTCATTGTCACTTCAGTCATTGAGAAGTCCTCTGTCATTGTTACTTTAGTCAGTGAGAAGTCCTCTGTCATTGTCACTTCAGTCATTGAGAAGTCCTCTGTCATTGTTACTTCAGTCAGTGAGAAGTCCTCTGTCATCGGCACTTCAGTCAATGAGAAGTCCTCCGTCATTGTTACTTCAGTCGTTGAGAAGTCCTCCGTCATTGTTATTTCAGTCATTGAGAAGTCCTCCGTCATTGTCACTTCGGTCATTTAGAAGTCCTCTGTCATTGTTACTTCAGACAATGAGAAGTCCTCCATCATTGTTACTTCAGTCATTTAGAAGTCCTCCATCATTGTCACTTCAGTCATTGAGAAGTCCTCTGTCATTGTTACTTCAGACAATGAGAAGTCCTCCGTCATTGTCACTTCGGTCATTTAGAAGTCCTCTTGTCATTGTCACTTCAGTCAGTGAGAAGACCTCTGTCATTGGCACTTCAGTCATTGAAGTCCTCTGTCATTGTCACTTCAGTCAGAAGTTCTCTGTCATTGTTGTTTCAGTCGTCGCTTCAGTCGACGAGTCATTTTCTGTCCAGATTTGTTTATTCTTCTTCTCCGGCGCCTTTTTCTTTTTGTTGAATCTAAAATGAAAAAGAAGATGCATGCAAGCATATTTTGTTCCCACTCTAAACTGGCACAGTTACACAATTTGTTACTTAGTGTTGGCACAGTTACACACATCAGTGTTGGCATAGAGTTATACACATATTACTAAGCTATATATTAAGTATTGGCACAGTTATTAAGTGTTTCTTGTACTAAGGTATGTATAGGATTATTTCTATAAACTTCAGTGTTGATAATCACGAAGTAATAACAGCACTTTCAAAATATGTGCACACTGGATTCGTGCAAAGAATGCAAGATCTACATATTACTGCATTTTGCAGGGAGATGGCGTTGCTCAGCTTAAAGCATGGAGGATGTTGAATCCCCAGATCATGAGTTCAAGCCCAACTGGCACTGCCTTAGTTCTCAGTAGAACATCTAAATATTTTAATTATGTTTGAATACTTTTTCCTTTATTGTGAACAATATTTGTTCATGTTCATGTTGTGAACAGAATGGCAAATAAAAAAAAAGTAAACTACTGACAGAACTAAATCTTCTTTACCTCATCTGGGGACATAAACTGAGCAGACCTCTGTGTTGGGAATATATCCTCTAATCATGTTTGACCCATAGTAATCTATTCAATAGTAATAGTAAGGTACAGTTCTCAGATTCCTGAGTATCCTTCCCGTCTCTGGGGTGGCGCTAGATGTAGGTTGATGAGACGTTAAACCACTATTATGTTTTATTTTCTAAGTAATAAATAGAGTCTGGTGTCAGTGAGTCGTCTTATATAAACATCGAGAAGGGTAAATCGAGGTGTTTAAATAACCAACAAGCGGAGACTGGCTCTATCTGTTTTGTAGCATGGTGTACTTAGTAACACTGTGACGTCATATAGACTGTACTCTAAATTCCAATATCTGGTAGTTGTAGTACGGTATAGCCACGCCCCTTTAGTTACCCTAAATTAAATGATTTAATGCTAGGCATTCATCAAAGGAAATGTCACCGACCATGCTACAAGTAATACATACTTTCCACATATCTGTTCTTGTTACACTGTTTGCCTCTTTCACATTTCCTCAGTAATACATACCTTCCTCATATCAGTTCTTGTTGCACTGTTTCCCTCCTTCACATTTCCTCAGTAATACATACCTTCGTCATATCTGTTCTTGTTACACTGTTTCCCTCCTTCACATTTCCTCAGTAATACATACCTTCCTCATATCTGTTCTTGTTACACTGTTTGCCTCCTTCCCATTTCCTCAGTAATACTTACCTTCCTCATATCTGTTCTTGTTACACTGTTTCCATATTTCACATTTCCCCAGTTATACATACCTTCCTCATGTCAGTTCTTGTTACACTGTTTCCATCCTTCACATTTCCTCAATAATACATACCTTCTACATATCTATTTTTGTTACACTGTTTGCCTCCTTCACATTTCCTCAGTAATACATACCTTCCACATAGCTGTTCTTGTTACACTGTTTCCCTATTTCACATTTCCTCAGTAATACATACCTTCCACATATCTGTTCTTGTTACACTGTTTCCCACCTTCACATTTCCTCAGTAATACATACCTTCCACATATCTGTTCTTGTTACACCGTCTCCCTCCTTCACATTTCCTCAGTAATACATACCTTCCTCATATCTGTTCTTGTTACACTGTTTCCCTCCTTCACATTTCCTCAGTAATACATACCTTCCACATATCTATTTTTGTTACACTGTTTGCCTCCTTCACATTTCCTCAGTAATACATACCTTCCACATATCTGTTCTTGTTACACTGTTTCCCTATTTCACATTTCCTCAGTAAAACATACCTTTCACATATCTGTTCTTGTTACACTGTTTCCCTCCTTCACATTTCCTCAGTAATACATACCTTCCACATATCTGTTCTTGTTACACTGTTTCCCTCCTTCACATTTCCTCAGTAATACATACTTTCCACATATCTGTTCTTGTTACACTGTTTCCCTCCTTCACATTTCCTCAGTAATACATACCTTCCACATATCTGTTCTTGTTACACTGTTTCCCTCCTTCACATTTCCTCAGTAATACATACCTTCCACATATCTGTTCTTGTTACACTGTTTCCCTCCTTCACATTTCCTCAGTAATACATACCTTCCACATATCTGTTCTTGTTACACTTTTCCCTCCTTCACATTTCCTCAGTAATACATACCTTCCACATATCTGTTCTTGTTACACTGTTTCCCTCCTTCACATTTCCTCAGTAATACATACCTTCCACATATCTGTTCTTGTTAAACTGTTTCCCTCCTTCACATTTCCTCAGTAATACATACCTTCCACATATCTGTTCTTGTTACACTGTTTCCCTCCTTCACATTTCCTCAGTAATACATACCTTCCACATATCTGTTCTTGTTACACTGTTTCCCTCCTTCACATTTCCTCAGTAATACATACCTTCCACATATCTGTTATTGTTACACTGTTTCCCTCCTTCACATGTCCTCAGTAATACATACCTTCCACATATCTGTTCTTGTTACACTGTTTCCCTCCTTCACATTTCCTCAGTAATACATACCTTCCACATATCTGTTCTTGTTACACTGTTTCCCTCCTTCACATTTCCTCAGTAATACATACCTTCCACATATCTGTTCTTGTTACACTGTTTCCCTCCTTCACATTTCCTCAGTAATACATACCTTCCACATATCTGTTCTTGTTACACTGTTTCCCTCCTTCACATTTCCTCAGTAATACATACATTCCACATAACTGTTCTTGTTACACTTTTCCCTCCTTCACATTTCCTCAGTAATACATACCTTCCACATATCTGTTCTTGTTACACTGTTTCCCTCCTTCACATTTCCTCAATAATACAAACCTTCCACATATCTGTTCTTGTTACACTGTTTCCCTCCTTCACATTTCCTCAGTAATACATACCTTCCACATATCTGTTCTTGTTACACTGTTTCCCTCCTTCACATTTCCTCAGTAATACATACCTTCCACATATCTGTTCTTGTTACACTGTTTCCCTCCTGCACATTTCCTCAGTAATACATACATTCCACATATCTGTTCTTGTTACACTGTTTCCCTCCTTCACATTTCCTCAGTAATACATACCTTCCACATATCTGTTCTTGTTACACTTTTCCCTCCTTCACATCTCCTCAGTAATACATACCTTCCACATATCTGTTCTTGTTACACTGTTTCCCTCCTTCACATTTCCTCAGTAATACATACCTTCCACATATCTGTTCTTGTTACACTGTTTCCCTCCTTCACATTTCCTCAGTAATACATACCTTCCACATATCTGTTCTTGTTACACTGTTTCCCTCCTTCACATTTCCTCAGTAATACATACCTTCCACATATCTGTTCTTGTTACACTGTTTCCCTCCTTCACATTTCCCCAGTAATACATACCTTCCACATATCTGTTCTTGTTACACTGTTTCCCTCCTTCACATTTCCTCAGTAATACATACCTTCCACATATCTGTTCTTGTTACACTGTTTCCCTCCTTCACATTTCCTCAGTAATACAAACCTTCCACATATCTGTTCTTGTTACACTGTTTCCCTCCTTCACATTTCCTCAGTAATACATACCTTCCACATATCTGTTCTTGTTACACTGTTTCCCTCCTTCACATTTCCTCAGTAATACATACCTTCCACATATCTGTTCTTGTTACACTGTTTCCCTCCTTCACATTTCCTCAGTAATACATACATTCCACATATCTGTTCTTGTTACACTGTTTCCCTCCTTCACATTTCCTCAGTAATACATACCTTCCACATATCTGTTCTTGTTACACTTTTCCCTCCTTCACATTTCCTCAGTAATACATACCTTCCACATATCTGTTCTTGTTACACTGTTTCCCTCCTTCACATTTCCTCAGTAATACATACCTTCCACATATCTGTTCTAGTTACACTGTTTCCCTCCTTCACATTTCCTCAGTAATACATACCTTCCACATATCTGTTCTTGTTACACTGTTTCCCTCCTTCACATTTCCTCAGTAATACATACCTTCCACATATCTGTTCTTGTTACACTGTTTCCCTCCTTCACATTTCCCCAGTAATACATACCTTCCACATATCTGTTCTTGTTACACTGTTTCCCTCCTTCACATTTCCTCAGTAATACATACCTTCCACATATCTGTTCTTGTTACACTGTTTCCCTCCTTCACATTTCCTCAGTAATACATACCTTCCACATATCTGTTCTTGTTACACTGTTTCCCTCCTTCACATTTCCTCAGTAATACATACCTTCCACATATCTGTTCTTGTTACACTGTTTCCCTCCTTCACATTTCCTCAGTAATACATACCTTCCACATATCTGTTCTTGTTACACTGTTTCCCTCCTTCACATTTCCTCAGTAATACATACCTTCCACATATCTGTTCTTGTTACACTGTTTCCCTCCTTCACATATCCTCAGTAATACATACCTTCCTCATATCTGTTCTTGTTACACTGTTTCCCTCCTTCACATTTCCTCAGTAATACATACCTTCCTCATATCTGTTCTTGTTACACTGTTTCCCTCCTTCACATTTCCTCAGTTCATTCAGCTCTTCATGTAGTTGCTTCATAATGCCGTAGTTGAGACTTTTAATCTGATTATGCAGCTGAAATGAATGAGCTTGTTGTATATTAAACTATCAGTCCAAAACAATCAATACACCTTGACAAAGTTGCAACAGAGCTTAATATGCATATCAGATAATTTTGCTCCTGAAATAATTCTGCTGGCAGACAAAGGCAGAACTAGAGAAAATTAAGAGCCTTAAGAGACAGAGAGAATATTATGTCAGTGCCTTTTACTATCATGTTTATTTTTTTAACCTTAGAAAACAAAAAAATGGTGAGGCTCTACAGAGCCATTCTGTGTTTTCATGCCGAGCCTTAATAGTAAAAGGCATTGACATAATGTTCTGTTTATCATGTAGATTATCCACATTTTCTGTACAGTTTACTAGTTTTATCTGTTAGAGAATGCTTCATTTGCTGAGAATGCCACCATACTGTTTTTTCTTCATGCAATTTTATGATGTCAGATAATGTTACGTACAATAAACACCGAGATATTCTGAATGCTTTTGCTTTATCAGTCACTGCCTGATAAATCAAAATTTATTAGGTCACCCCTTTATCGGGCAGAAAAGTGCTTTATCTGCATGATAAATAGAGAATATCATGTTAGTGCCCGATTCTATCCAGTTTATCAGCTGAGGCTGAGAAAAAAATGAAGTCCGAGGCTGTGCTGAGGGCTTCACTTTTTTCATGCAGAATCTGATAAACTGGATATGATCAGGCACTATAACATGATATTCTATTTGTCATGTTGATCATTTAAACTCATTTAATTTACCTTTTTTTCCCCTTTTTTCCATTCAATAATACCCAAACGTCATCAGATATACCCTCACGTCATCAAAAGAGGTGCTGACATCATCAAAAGAGGTGCACCTGACGGGATAGGAAAGTAACTGCCGAGATAAGATTGTTTATCATGTCGATCTGCATAATTCTGCCGAGAAACGGGGTGCCTGAGATAAAACCTTATCTCGGCAGTTACGTTCCTATCCTGTCAGGTGAACTTCTTTTAATGACGTATGCATCTCTTTTGATGATGTCAGGGTATATTTTTTGATGATGTCTGGGTAATTTTGAACAGGAAAAAATGTGGTAAAAAAGGTAAATTAAATGGTTTTAAACGATCAACATGATAAATAGAATATCATGTTAGTTCCTGATCTTATCCAGTTTATCAGGTTCGGCACAAAAAATAAAGCCCTTGGTGCAGCCCTGGACTTTTTTCTCAGCCGAACCTGATAAACTGGATAGGATCAGGCACTAACATGATATTCTCTATATCTCAGGCACCCTGTTTTTCAGCAGAATTATACAGATAGAAATGATAAAGGACTGCAGCAGACTAACACGACCAAAGACAGAACTAGAGGAATGTGTTGTTGTGTTTATGACAGACATACAGATAAAACTGCAGCAGACCCACATGACCAAAGACAAAACTAGAGGAATGTGTTGTTTTATGACAGACATACAGATAAATCTGCAGCAGACCAACACGACCAAAGACAAAACTAGAGGAATGTGTTGTTTTATGACAGACATACAGATAAAACTGCAGCAGACTAACACGACCAAAGACAGAACTAGAGGAATGTGTAGTAGTGTTTATGACAGACATACAGATAAAACTGCAGCAGACTAACACGATCAAAGACAGAACTAGAGGAATGTGTTGTTGTGTTTATGACAGACATACAGATAAAACTGCAGCAGACTAACATGACCAAAGACAGAACTAGAGGCATGTGTTGTTGTATTTATGACAGACATACAGATAAAACTGCAGCAGATTAACACGACCAAAGATAGAACTAGAGGCATGTGTTGTTGTGTTTATGACAGACATACAGATAAAACTGCAGCAGACTAACACGACCAAAGACAGAACTAGAGGCATGTGTTGTTGTGTTTATGACAGACATACAGATAAAACTGCAGCAGACTAACAAGAAAAACTTACCTGGTGTGGATCGGATAAAAAATCATAGTAACTGAGAAAGCTGTCCAAAAACTCGCAGTACCCAAAGTTGTGAGTCTCGTTTACTGTACGCAGACACCAGTATGTGTTGGAATCAGAATTTGTGCAGAAACAAAATGGTCCATCTGTAATTAACATAAATGTATTAAATCATTATGCTGTTTCAGAAATTACCGAGTAATGGAATAATATTACTATAAGTTTACCTTTTATTGACTAATGGAGTTACAAACTTTCCAATAATTGACTAATGGAGTAACAAGTTTACCAATAATCGACTTATGCAGTTAAAGCTTACCAATAATTGACTTATGTCGTTAAAGCCTACCAATAATTGACATATGCCGTTAAAGCTTACCAATAATTGACTTATGCCATTAAAGCTTACCAATAACTGACTAATGCAGTTAAAGCTTACCAATAACTGACTAATGCAGTTAAAGCTTCCCAATAACTTACTAATGCAATTAAAACTTACCAATAATTGACTAATGCAGTTAAAGCTTACCAATAACTGACTAATGCAATTAAAGTTTACCAATAATTGATTTATGCAGTTAAAACTTACAAATAACTGACTAATGGAGTTACAAGTTTACCAATAATTTACTTGTGGAGTTGCAAACTAACCAATAATTGACTAATACAGTTAAAGCTAACCAATAACTGACTAATGCAGTTAAAGCTTACCAATAACTGACAAATGCAGTTAAAGCTTACCAATAACTGACTAAAGCAAGTAAAGCTTACCAATGACTGACTAATGCAGTTAAAGCTTACCAATAACTATTAATGCAGTTAAAGCTTACCAATAACTGATTAATGCAATTAAAGCTTACCAGTAATTGATTTATGCAGTTAAAGCTTACCAATAACTGACTAATGCAGGTACAAGCTTACCAATAATTGATTTATGCAGTTAAAGCTTACCAATAACTGACTAATGCAATTACACGCTTACCAATAATTGACAAATGCAGTTACAAACTTACCAATAATTGACTATTGCAATTACAAACTTACCAATAATTGACTTATGCAGTTACACGGCTACGAATAATTGACTAATGTTGTAACAAGCTTACAAATAATTGATAAATAGAGTTACAAGCTTACCAGTCATTCACTATGGAGCCATGCATTTCAAATCAAATTTATTTATCTGTGTTTAAATGATTTTTTTCTAGAATTTATGCATGTGTTAACATTACAACTCGGGAACTAACTATACATACCGGACGAGTTATCGTTATACAGTACTTACACGTCCAGTATGGCGGCGTCTGCCAATGATCATTGTATTGTATCGAGCATTTCAGTTCATTATGGTCACAATCTTTATCTTTTTTAGTTTTTTTCCCCCAACTATTGGTATGCAGTGGAATATAGGAATGAATTTCCTCATCCTCAGCGCTGGTGTCTTCCTCAAAAATGTCATAATCGTTGATATTGCTGTAGCAGAAGGGAGAAACTGTTAAACTTTTGTGTGTCATTTTAGCAAATTCAATCAGACATTGATATGAGACGACCATGAATTGAATAGAACTGCTGCTTAAGGCCTTATTAACACATTGTTCTAGGTTATTTCAGGCCACCCTAGAGAGGGGATACATAGGTATCTGGGAACTTGCCCTATTACTTCTATCGAATAGATTCCTATGGTTCTTTCACTTGCTTGGAGGATAGATTCCGATCACGGGAACACCCAGGTAACCTCCCCATCTGACAGAAGAGGCTAGAGGTCTTGTGTCTTGCCTAAGGACAAACCAAAGTAACTTAGGGGTGCCAGCGAGGCTCAGACCTATGAGTCGGACATGCTATCCACTGGGCACGGGTCCTAGATATTGGCTTGAGACTTTTACTAGATCAACAAGCAATTCAGTGAATTATGAGTCCCCTATCAGTTTAACTACCTATCTAAATAAAATATTAAAAAGAAACTGGCCACCAGGCAGCCACATTGGGTCCAAGCGGGCAAAAATGGGCACATGCATTTGCCCTAAATACACCTACCAAGCCTTAGTGTGACCTTGACCTTGTAGGAAAAGACAAGAGATGTTGGCAGTGACACATTGTGGTGATCATTTGTGTATAATATTATTGGAATGGAATGATAGTTAAAAAAAAGTTATAGCCCAGAAAATAATTTTAGCTAGAATAACCTTCAGTCTTAGTGTGACCTTGAAGGTAAGGAGTGTGACCTTGAAGGTAAGGAGTGTGACCTTGAAGGTAAGGACCTGGATATCGATACCAAATGAGTTTAAAAACAGACAGAGACACCACATCTAATATAATTAAACTAAATGACATTTTAAGGCTCACATTACCTTAGGATATTTAGAGCTGCTTCAGAGTGAGTGAAAGGAAACATAGGAATCCTGGAACAGTGACATACTCCTACTATATAATAGATTCCTATGGTTCTTTAATGTACTCATGGGAAATATATTGTACAAGGACAGACCTGAGAAACCCAGTGCTACCAGAGAGGCTCAAACCTGTGATCTCTGGATTTATAGCCAAATGTGCCTACTGGTATCCTCTAGGCAATATCATTATGTTAAAAACAATGTCAAAAATGAATCTGCTTCTACCTGGTATTGAAGTATTTAAATGTTAACATTCATTTTTAGGAGCTGCTTGGTCAAATTGCACAGTAGACACAGTATAAACAGCTTTAACCAGCCATGCCAAACCTCAAAACTAGAGCTTTGAATTAAGAGTTCATAATTCATTTTATACAGATAAACATAAAAATGTCCTACTCTACCTTAATTCCGGCGGCATTTTGAACTCATCACCATTTTCATCATACTCATTGTCGTAATCTTTAAAATCATCATCATCATCATTAAAGTCGTCATCGCAGTCGCAATTTTCATCTGCAAATTTGTTGTCCTCCCCAGCACTGAAGAATGTGTCGTAATCTGCCGAGGGGTCAGACTCATTATTGTCAAAGTTGTCATCATGTAAATGCTTCTTCTGCTTCTTCATGTTTTTGCGTATTCTCTAAAAAAGCATTAAGGCACATGTTCAGATTTCACTTACTCATACGGAGTGAGACCAATCTTTATTAGCCTTAAACTTGCTAATATATGCTTATTTATGATGGTTTTCCTCTTTACAACTAGAAAATTCTTTCTTCATATAAAATTCAAAATGTCACTCTTCATTGAAGGACACAAACAATATGCCAGATATATCCACTATACCGGGTAGTTTCTGTCAACTACAGTCAACTAGGAGTAAGTTTGGCTATAGTAAACTAAATTTCTGTCAACTTTAGTCAATGAAAATTGCTGTCAATTTAAGCTGTCAACTATAGGACCAGTATCCCATCCTTTACCTACTTCTTTCTCACCCTACAGGCAATCACTCTGACCCGACAGGCAATCATTCTGACCTGACAGGCAATCACCCTGACCCAACAGGCAATCACTCTGACCCGATAGGCAATCACCCTGACCCAACAGGCAATCACCCTGACCTGACAAGCAATCACCCTGACCCAACAGGCAATCACCCTGACCTGACAAGCCTGACCTGACCTGTTGGGTCAGCATGATTTGCTGACCCAACAGGCAATCACTCTGACCTGACAGGCAATCACTCTGATCTGACAGACTATCATTCTGACCGGATAGGCAATCACTCTGACCCGACAGATAATCACACTGACCTGACAGGTAATCGCTCTGACCTGACAGGTAATCAATCTGACCTGACAAGCAATCACTCTGACCTGACAGGCAATCATGCTGACCTGACAGGCAATCATGCTGACCCGACAGACAATCACTATGACCTGATAGGCAATCATCACTCTGACCCGATAGACAATCACTCTGACCTGATAGGCAATCATCACTCTGACCCGATAGGCAATCATCACTCTGACCTGACAGGCAATCACTCTGACCCGACAGGCAATCACTCTGACCTGACAGGCAATCACCCTGACCCAACAGGCAATCACTCTGACCCGATAGGCAATCACCCTGACCCAACAGGCAATCACTCTGACCTGACAAGCCTGACCTGACCTGTTGGGTCAGCATGATTTGCTGACCCAACAGGCAATCAATCTGACCTGACAGGCAATCACTCTGACCTGACAGACTATCATTCTGACCTGATAGGCAATCACTCTGACCCGACAGGTAATCACACTGACATGACAGGTAATCGCTCAGACCTGACAGGTAATCAATCTGACCTGACAGGTCAGACAGGCAATCATGCTGACCCGACAGACAATCACTATGACCTGATAGGCAATCATCACTCTGACCTGATAGACAATCACTCTGACCTGATAGGCAATCATCACTCTGATCTGACAGACTATCATTCTGACCTGATAGGCAATCACTCTGACCCGACAGGTAATCGCTCTGACCCGACAGGTAATCAATCTGACCTGACAGGCAATCACTCTGACCTGACAGGCAATCATGCTGACCCGTCAGACAATCACTATGACCTGATAGGCAATCATCACTCTGACCAGATAGGCAATCATCACTCTGACCCGATAGACAATCACTCTGACCTGATAGCCAATCATCACTCCGACCCGATAGGCAATCACTCTGACCTGATAGGCAATCATCACTCTGACCCAATAGGCAATCATCACTCTGACCTGACAGGCAATCACTCTGACCCGACAGACAATCACGCTGACCTGACAGGCAATCTCTCTGACCGGAGAGGTAATCAATCTGACCTGACAGGCAATCACTCTGACCTGACAGGCAATCACTCTGACCAGATAGGCAATCATCACTCTGACCCGATAGACAATCACTCTGACCTGATAGTCAATCATCACTCTGACCCGATAGGCAATCATCACTCTGACCTGATAGACAATCACTCTGACCTGATAGGCAATCATCAATCTGACCCGATAGACAATCACTATGACCTGATAGGCAATCATCACTCTGACCCGATAGGCAATCATCACTCTGACCCGACAGACAATCACTCTGACCTGATAGGCAATCATCACTCTGACACGATAGGCAATCATCACTCTGACCCGATAGAGAATCACTCTGACCTGATAGGCAATCATCACTCTGACCCGATAGGCAATCATCACTCTGACCCAACAGGCAATCACTCTGACCCGACAGGCAATCAATCTGACCTGACAGGCAATCACTCTGACCTGACAGGCAATCATGCTGACCCGATAGGCAATCATCACTCTGACCTGATAGACAATCACTCTGACCTGATAGGCAATCATCACTCTGACCCGATAGACAATCACTATGACCTGATAGGCAATCATTACTCTGACCCGATAGGCAATCATCACTCTGACCCGACAGACAATCACTCTGACCTGATAGGCAATCATCACTCTGACACGATAGGCAATCATCACTCTGACCTGATAGAGAATCACTCTGACCTGATAGGCAATCATCACTCTGACCAGATAGGCAATCATCACTCTGACCCAACAGGCAATCACTCTGACCCGACAGGCAATAATGAAACCTGACAGGCAATCTCTCTGACCGGACAGGTAATCAATCTGACCTGACAGGCAATCACTCTGACCTGACAGGCAATCATGCTGACCCGATAGACAATCACCATGACCCGATAGGCAATCATCACTCTGACCCGATAGGCAATCATCACTCTGACCCGATAGGCAATCACTCTGACCTGACAGCCAATCATCACTCTGACCGATAGGCAATCATAACTCTGACCTGATAGACAATCACTCTGACCTGATAGGCAATCATCACTCTGACCCGATAGGCAATCATCACTCTGACCTGATAGGCAATCATCACTCTGACCTGATAGACCATCACGCTGACCTGATAGGCAATCACTCTGACCTGATAGGCAATCATCACTCTGACCCGATAGACAATCATGCTGACCCGATAGACAATCACTCTGACGTTATAGGCAATCATCACTCTGACCTGATAGGCAATCATCACTCTGACCCGATAGACAATCACTCTGACCTGATAGGAAATCATCACTCTGACCCGATAGGCAATCATCACTCTGACCCGATAGACAATCACTCTGACCTGATAGGCAATCATCACTCTGACCTGATAGGCAATCATCACTCTGACCCAATAGGCAATCTTCACTCTGACCCGATAGACAATCACGTTGACCCGATAGACAATCACTCTGACCTGATAGGCAATCATCACTCTGACCTGATAGGCAATCATCACTCTGACCCAATAGACAATCACTCTGACCTGATAGGCAATCACTCTGACCTGACAGGCAATCACTCTGACCCGATAGGCAATCACTCTGACCCGATAGGCAATCATCACTCTGACTCGATAGGCAATCACTCTAACCTGACAGGCAATCACTCTGACCAGACAGGCAATCACGCTGACCTGACAGGCAATCACTCTGACCAGTCAGGTAATCATGCTGACCCAACAGGCAATCACTCTGACCAAACAGGCAATCACTTTGACCCAATAGGCAATCACTCTGTCCCAATAGGCAATCATTCTGACCTGACAGGCAATCAGTCTGACCTGATAGGTAATCACTCTGACCAGTCACTCTGTTTGTGTGGAAGCACTTTCTTAAAATGCTGTATTGAAAACCAAATATAAACTCTAACCTTCAAGTGCCTCAATCTTTTGCGTGTTTCTTCGATCATTTCATCCAGCTTTAGTTTATGATCCTGCCATTTTTCAGGATCCTTGGTCAAAGCCTTGTCACAAGCAAATGTATCGTTTGGAAAAAATCTACACCGCTGTCTGTTGGCGTTCAGCTGTTGTGCTGTGTTTAAAGAATTGTTATGGTGATAACATTTTTCTAATTATTTTTTTCCGTAGGAAGGTCAGCATTTTTGGGAGACTATACATGCAAAATATTTTCAACCTCCATTGGTAAGTACGAGATTTCAGAGATTCCCTGTAGTCTGTTTATAGATAAGATTACAATCAACATATTCAGACTTCTGTAAATATTCTTCTTAAAATAACACATCATGCACAACATACATTATCATTCAGTCTGAAATACTACTTATAATTATTATTTTTATTATGTGAATATGTGCAGCTGTTCGACGATGACTTGGGGATTCAAGACGAGAACGGGCCAAAAGTGGAGCACGGACAACCTAAAGGTAACCGTACAAAGGCTCCAGTTATTGATTTTGAACAGATATTGCGAGAGTCCAGGCATTTAAATCATTATGCCGTCAAACAACCCACAAAGTTTCAATGCAAACACTTTGGCAAATACCTGTGATGTTTATATGGAAGTACAAGTGATGAGGTGTGGTGGGGATGATTTGGGTATACATGTGCCATTGTCCATATGCCAAAAAATATGGTCAAACCAATATATAAACCTGTCAATTTTGTTGAAGGGAAATATTGAATTACAGGAAATTTGTTCCGGTAGTACTATAACATTGAACGAAAATGGAACATTACAAGCCCAGCCTAAGGTCATACAAAATAAAGTAGGCAGCAATTTGTGGCTGAGGGTTATGGCGAGTACGCCCTCTCATTACGCTCCAAGTAGTAATGCTAACAAAAGTACTTTGACCCCCTGTTTTGGGTTTAACGCAGGATCTTGCGGGTGGTTTCAGTGTAAATACGACCATGTCTGTGCTACTTGCAATGCAACTTCCCATGAAAAACAACACTGCCCTATAAATCTTGGGTCAAATTTAGAGCAGAATAATTGAAGGGGTTATCAGTCCCATCACACTCAAAGTGAGTGATAAAGGGATGTGTTGTGTTCAGGCACTTAAAGATTATTTAGAAATCAGCCATGTAAACCAGCCATTTCTTTTCTGTCATTTGAATAAGAAACCTTTAACAAGGTATCAATTTACAGCAGTTTTGTCAAAAACAATTATTTATTTGGGTCTCCCAGTTGGTCGTTTTAAGTCCCATTCATTTAGGATTGGGCGCGCTACAGTTTTGGCTTCTCAGGGTGTGTCCTGTGAATCTATAAAAAAACTAGGTAGATGGACATCCAGCTGTGTATCAACCTACATCAGAATGACATATTCAATTTTTACCATTTTTTTTCCCAGACATTTGGATAGTGGGTGATTCTTTGGTAACTTGGGCAGGTGAATTTGCACTAAAACGGGGTGCTGCTAATCTCCAGCTGGAGCATCTAGGTGGGCGAGTTCACTGGTATGGGAAAAGGGGAATGATCTGGCAAGACCTGTGTTAGCAAGAATGCAAATTCTACTTCTACATAAGTGTAAGCCATATATGCTTATTATACACCTTGGGGGCAACAGCGTGGTTGAGTGTAAACTAGGCAGTATTGTCCGGAAAATCGAAAAAGATATTGCATATTTACAGTCATTGTTGGAAAACACATTTATTGTTTGGTCGGATATTTTGTATAGGTCATTCTGGCGAGGGGCCAGGGTGTCTGACTTTAAAAACATGGAATTTAAACGAAAACGAATGAATAGATCTGGCAGACTGGCAGTGTGTAAAGGAAGTACAGGGAGAATTATAACGCATGAAATAGATTTAAGAAACCCTGGTTTTTATACTCCTAAAGGTGTACATTTGTCAAATGTTGGAAATGCGTTTTCTACAGATACGTTTAAAAGTGGGATAGAAACTTTTGTGAATAGTGATACATGTATAGTGCGATTTGAGTGCAATAGTTAAATATGGATATATATTGCACATTTCTTAGAATTTGGGTGACAAATTTCTTCCAAAATTGTAGCGGCGGAAATTCTAAAGTGAAGGTTGGAGGTTCATTTAAATCAATGAAGCATTCTCTCATTATGGCGTTATATAAATATATATAACTATACTCTCGGGACGAAAAATGCTGATAACTTACAATTGTATTAGATAAATCAGAGCGAATAGTCATGCTTAAGGCGCCTCCGGGTTTTACTAACATGATGATTTCCTATGATTTAATATAATTTAATAAACAAATTTAATAGTAAAACATTAAATAGGTTTCATCAACAAATATGGTTATGCTATTTAAATAGGGGTCAGGGTTCTGCCCGAAATACTATTTCAAAGGAAGATCTAGTGCGTAGCTCCCTTGGGACCCCTAACTTTTTGAAAACATGATGAAACAGCCCATAAAAGTAATAATGTCCTGTCTGGTATGGACTATGAATAGGTTTGTCCTGTCTGGTATGGACAATGATGTGAACAAATATATCCTGTATGGTATGGACTATGAATAGGTTTGTCCTGTCTGGTATGGACAATGATGTGAACAAATATGTCCTGTATGGTATGGACTATGAATAGGTTTGTCCTGTCTGGTATGGACAATGATGTGAACAAATATGTCCTGTATGGTATGGACTATGAATAGGTTTGTCCTGTCTGGTATGGACTATGAATAGGTTTGTCCTGTCTGGTATGGACTATGAATAGGTTTGTCCTGTCTGGTATGGACTATGAATAGGTTTGTCCTGTCTGGTATGGACAATGATGTGAACAAATATGTCCTGTATGGTATGGACTATGAATAGGTTTGTCCTGTCTGGTATGGACAATGATGTGAACAAATATGTCCTGTATGGTATGGACTATGAATAGGTTTGTCCTGTCTGGTATGGACAATGATATGAACAAATATGTCCTGTATGGTATGGACTATGAATAGGTTTGTCCTGTCTGGTATGGACAATGATGTGAACAAATATGTCCTGTATGGTATGGACTATGAATAGGTTTGTCCTGTCTGGTATGGACAATGATGTGAACAAATATGTCCTGTATGGTATGGACTATGAATAGGTTTGTCCTGTCTGGTATGGACAATGATATGAACAAATATGTCCTGTATGGTATGGACTATGAATAGGTTTGTCCTGTCTGGTATGGACAATGATATGAACAAATATGTCCTGTATGGTATGGACTATGAATAGGTTTGTCCTGTCTGGTATGGACAATGATGTGAACAAATATGTCCTGTATGGTATGGACTATGAATAGGTTTGTCCTGTCTGGTATGGACAATGATGTGAACAAATATGTCCTGTATGGTATGGACTATGAATAGGTTTGTCCTGTCTGGTATGGACATTGATATGAACAAATATGTCCTGTATGGTATGGACTATGAATAGGTTTGTCCTGTCTGGTATGGACAATGATATGAACAAATATGTCCTGTATGGTATGGACTATGAATAGGTTTGTCCTGTCTGGTATGGACAATGATATGAACAAATATGTCCTGTATGGTATGGACTATGAATAGGTTTGTCCTGTCTGGTATGGACAATGATATGAACAAATATGTCCTGTATGGTATGGACTATGAATAGGTTTGTCCTGTCTGGTATGGACAATGATATGAACAAATATGTCCTGTATGGTATGGACTATGAATAGGTTTGTCCTGTCTGGTATGGACAATGATATGAACAAATATGTCCTGTATGGTATGGACTATGAATAGGTTTGTCCTGTCTGGTATGGACTATGAATAGGTTTGTCCTGTCTGGTATGGACTATGAATAGGTTTGTCCTGTCTGGTATGGACTATGAATAGGTTTGTCCTGTCTGGTATGGACAATGTCCTGTCTGGTATGGACAATGATGTGAACAAATATGTCCTGTCTGGTATGGACTATGAATAGGTTTGTCCTGTCTGGTATGGACAATGTCCTGTCTGGTATGGACTATGAATAGGTTTGTCCTGTCTGGTATGGACTATGAATAGGTTTGTCCTGTCTGGTATGGACTATGAATAGGTTTGTCCTGTCTGGTATGGACAATGTCCTGTCTGGTATGGACTATGTCCTGTCTGGTATGGACAATGATGTGAACAAATAAAAAGAAGTCCTGTCTGGATATGTATTATGATATTGAAATATCAAGGGCTATACTGAATAAGTAAACAGGTTAAACTCGATAAAATGAACCTCCAATCTTCGTAAGTTGTCCTCTTGTGGCCAAAATATTCCAAACATGAAATAATGAATTGCTTAACATGTTGTAACATGGTAAGTTCCGAGGGGAACTGATTAACAAGAGGTCAATGACCTTGAAGCTCTACTGATTGATTTTGATTTCAGGAAGTAGTCGCTACAGACTTGTTTTTTGAAAATCTATTTTTAACCGTGGCGGCCATCTTGAATTTCCGGCCGACCTGAAATTTTGCTAGGATCAATAAGACATTAAGAGCAACATTCCTGTGAAGTTTCATGAAAATCCGTCAAGTTGTTTCAGAGGAGTAGTCGCTACAAGTTTTCATTATATAACTCTATGTAAACAAAGATGGCCGCTGGTAGCCATGTTTAACGTCAAATCAAAACGATTTTCGACAAGGACCAACATCATGTCATACTGATCATTTTAGAAAAAGTCCCATATCAATATCTCTTATAGTTTTGAAGAAGTAGTCGCTACAAACTTATTTATTTTAAATCTATTTTTAGCTGTGGCGGCCATCTTGAATTTCCGACCGACCTGAAATTTTTCTAGGATCAACTAGACATCAAGAGCAACATTCCTGTGAAGTTTTATGAACATCCGTCAAGTAGTTTCAGAGGAGTAGTCGCTACAAGTTTTACTATATAACTCTATGTAACCAAAGATGGCCACTGGCAGCCATGTTTAACGTCGAATCAAAATAATTTTCCACAAGGATCAACATCATGTCATGCTGATCATTTTAGAAAAAGTCCCATATCAATATCACTTATAGTTTTCAAGAAGTAATCGCTACAAACTTATTTTTTAAAAATCTATTTTTAGCTGTGACGGCCATCTTGAATTTCTGGCAGATCTGAACTTTTGCTAGGATCAATTAGACATCAAGAGCAACATTCCTGTAAAGTTTCATGACAATCCGTCAAGTAGTTTCAGAGGAGTAGTCACTACAAGTTTTTACTATATAACTCTATGTAAACAAAGATGGCCGCTGGCAGCCATGTTTAACGTTGAATCAAAACGATTTTTGACAAGGATCAACATCATGTCATGCTGATCATTTTAGAAAAAGTCCCATATCAATATCACTTATAGTTTTCAAGAAGTAGTCGCTACAAACTTGTATTTTAAAACTCTATTTTTAGCTTTGGTGGCCATCTTGGATTTCACATCAACATGAATTTTTGCTAGGATCAACTAGACTTTATGGGCAACGTTTCTGTAAAGTTTCATGAATATCCATCCAGTAGTTTCAGGGGAGTTGTCGCTACAAATAAAAGTTTACGGACAGACAGACGGACGGACGGACGGACGACGGACGCCGCACCACGGCATAATTTCTGCTGATCTCTGATCAGTAGAGCTAAAAATGTATTGAACATGAGTTGCTGTCAATTGTATTCATCCCTACATATTTATACAAGAAAGTCATAAAATAATACTGTTTCTGATGTATAACAGAGACAAGGCAATACCTATAATACTGTTTCTGATGTATAACAGAGACAAGGCAATACCTATAATACTGTTTCTGATGTATAACAGAGACAAGGCAATACCTATAATACTGTTTCTGATGTATAACAGAGACAAGGCAATACCTATAATACTGTTTCTGATGTATAACTGAGACAATACCTATAAGACTGTTTCTGATGTATAACAGAGACAAGGCAATACCTATAAGACTGTTTCTGATGTATAACAGAGACAAGGCAATACCTATAAGACTGTTTCTGATGTATAACAGAGACAAGGCAATACCTATAATACTGTTTCTGATGTATAACAGAGACAAGGCAATACCTATAATACTGTTTCTGATGTATAACAGAGACAAGGCAATACCTATAATACTGTTTCTGATGTATAACAGAGACAAGGCAATACCTATAATACTGTTTCTGATGTATAACTGAGACAATACCTATAATACTGTTTCTGATGTATAACAGAGACAAGGCAATACCTATAAGACTGTTTCTGATGTATAACAGAGACAAGGCAATACCTATAATACTGTTTCTGATGTATAACAGAGACAAGGCAATACCTATAATACTGTTTCTGATGTATAACAGAGACAAGGCAATACCTATAATACTGTTTCTGATGTATAACAGAGACAAGGCAATACCTATAATACTGTTTCTGATGTATAACTGAGACAATACCTATAAGACTGTTTCTGATGTATAACAGAGACAAGGCAAAACCTATAAGACTGTTTCTGATGTATAACAGAGACAAGGCAATACCCATAATACTGTTTCTGATGTAGAACAGAGACAAGGCAATATCTATAAGACTGTTTCTGATGCAGAACAGAGACAAGGCAATACCTATAATACTGTTTCTGATGTATAACAGAGACAAGGCAATACCTATAATACTGTTTCTGATGTATAACTGAGACAATACCTATAAGACTGTTTCTGATGTATAACAGAGACAAGGCAATACCTATAAGACTGTTTCTGATGTATAACAGAGACAAGGCAATACCTATAATACTGTTTCTGATGTATAACAGAGACAAGGCAATACCTATAATACTGTTTCTGATGTATAACAGAGACAAGGCAATACCTATAATACTGTTTCTGATGTATAACAGAGACAAGGCAATACCTATAATACTGTTTCTGATGTATAACAGAGACAAGGCAATACCTATAATACTGTTTCTGATGTATAACTGAGACAATACCTATAAGACTGTTTCTGATGTATAACAGAGACAAGGCAATACCTATAAGACTGTTTCTGATGTATAACAGAGACAAGGCAATACCTATAATACTGTTTCTGATGTAAAACAGAGACAAGGCAATACCTACAAGACTGTTTCTGATGTATAACAGAGACAAGGCAATACCTATACTATTGTTTCTGATGTATAACAGAGACAAGGCAATACCTATAAGACTGTTTCTGAAAGGCAATACCCATAATACTGTTTCTGATGTATAACAGAGACAAGGCAATATCTATAAGACTGTTTCTGATGTATAACAGAGACAAGGCAATACCTATAAGACTGTTTCTGATGTAGAACAGAGACAAGGCAATACCTATAAGACTGTTTCTGATGTATAACAGAGACAAGGCAATACCTATAAGACTGTTTCTGATGTAGAACAGAGACAAGGCAATACCTATAAGACTGTTTCTGATGCAGAACAGAGACGAGGCAATACCTATAAGACTGTTTCTGATGTATAACAGAGACAAGGCAATACCTACAAGACTGTTTCTGATGTAGAACAGAGACGAGGCAATACCTATAAGACTGTTTCTGATGTATAACAGAGACGAGGCAATACCTATAAGACTGTTTCTGATGTATAACAGAGACGAGGCAATACCCATAATACTGTTTCTGATGTATAACAGAGATGAGGCAATACCTATAATACTGTTTCTGATGTATAACAGAGACGAGGCAATACCCATAATACTGTTTCTGATGTATAACAGAGACGAGGCAATACCTACAAGACTGTTTCTGATGTATAACAGAGACAAGGCAATACCTATAAGACTGTTTCTGATGTAGAACAGAGACAAGGCAATACCTACAAGACTGTTTCTGATGTATAACAGAGACAAGGCAATACCCATAAGACTGTTTCTGATGTAGAACAGAGACAAGGCAATACCTATAATACTGTTTCTGATGTATAACAGAGACAAGGCAATACCTATAAGACTGTTTCTGATGTAAAACAGAGACAAGGCAATACCTACAAGACTGTTTCTGATGTATAACAGAGACAAGGCAATACCTACAAGACTGTTTCTGATGTATAACAGAGACAAGGCCAATACCTATAAGACTGTTTCTGATGTATAACAGAGACAAGGCAATACCTACAAGACTGTTTCTGATGTAGAACAGAGACAAGGCAATACCTATAATACTGTTTCTGATGTATAACAGAGACAAGGCAATACCTACAATACTGTTTCTGATGTATAACAGAGACGAGGCAATACCTATAAGACTGTTTCTGATGTATAACAGAGACGAGGCAATACCTACAAGACTGTTTCTGATGTAGAACAGAGACGAGGCAATACCTATAATACTGTTTCTGATGAATAACAGAGACAAGGCAATACCTATAATACTGTTTCTGATGTATAACAGAGACAAGGGCAATACCTATAATACTGTTTCTGATGTATAACAGAGACAAGGCTATACCTATAATACTGTTTCTGATGTATAACAGAGACAAGGCAATACCTATAATACTGTTTCTGATGTATAACAGAGACAAGGCAATACCTATAAGACTGTTTCTGATGTATAACAGAGACAAGGCAATACCTATAATACTGTTTCTGATGTATAACAGAGACAAGACAATACCTACAAGACTGTTTCTGATGTATAACAGAGACAAGGCAATACCTACAAGACTGTTTCTGATGTATAACAGAGACAAGGCAATACCTATAATACTGTTTCTGATGTATAACAGAGACAAGACAATACCTACAAGACTGTTTCTGATGTATAACAGAGACAAGGCAATACCTATAAGATTGTTTCTGAGCTTCGTTTCCTCTTTCTCGTATGACCTCAGTAATGCTCGGCGCTTCCTTAAGAAATGTTGGTTTAAAATCTACAAATAAACAAAATGTGTCAGGTACACAGCCAGGCGACAAACACCACTCGTCAGGCACATAGTCTGGTGACAAATAAATACACTTGTCAGGCACCAGCATTAATTTACTTTGTCCACTTGTGGCTCATTCACTCGCCATAAACTTAAGCTCTATTAAAGGGCATTTTGGGGTGAAAACATTTTAGCCTATTTAGATGATAAAAAAATCAATAGAAATATCATAGCATGCATATGATAACGCAAAAGAAATGTATGATTTGCAATTCATGTCAATCAAATGCCTATTTAACTATTTCCCACCTGCGTTCTCACTATGTCTCGAAACCAAATCAACTATAAGTGAAAGACCAAACAAGCTGAGTGTATAAGACGTGTTCCACAATTTTAATTGTGCTCAATTTACTTGATTTGTGTTGTTTTCTGTCAACACGTCTATTGTGTGGGCACTTGGAGATCTAAATTATGCGTCCGCTACAAAACTGTCGTCTCACAGCAAACGCGGATGCAAAGAAGTACATCAAAACACACAAATTAACATCATAAACAAGTATTTTGAGTACCATGTTTGATTGTTGTTGGTTTTTTTTCTGTTGTTAGTTAAGTTTAAAAGGAAATACTTAATTGAGAACAATGGGTAGGGTAAAAATACCCAAATGAAAATAAAGGATGGGGTAAAAAAAAATACTCAAAATACAAATAATGGAATAACATGGGCTAAAAGCTTATCTGCAGTTCTGATTTACTGTAACATTAGCACTATTTAGGGTGTTATGACTTGGAAAAAGCATTTTATTTGAGTAAGCAATGAAAGAATTGGTGACAAAAACCTCCATCCTTCCAAAACACATAACAAATTTGAAAATAATCCAATGGAACTAGGTAAAGTATAAAGTATGACCTAATTTTACCTTTATTATTGACATGATTCCTCAAGAAGTATGTCTGCATTTTCACCTCATCTGCTGCCATGTTTGGCCTCTTCCAACTTTGCTTGCTGCAAGAACACGTTTTTGTTGGTAGCATATATGGAGCATCACGTTGGTAACCGACATCCTGGTTCGTGGCAATCGTTTTGTTGTAGTTACGACATTTCTTGATACGCTTCCTGTCTCGACTGTCCCGAAAGCAAACCCATTTCTGAAAATTAATAGACTGAACATTCAATTCATATTGCATTTTGTACAATGTGTTTAGACAATAATAATACCTAGCTAGATGGGTGCTCTCTGGAGCACACGTGTCTTCTTCCAGGGCTCCAGGTCGTATGACACATGACTTCATATATTGGTGTGGTGATGTGCCTTTTGCCATTATGCTTAACTCAGCTAAATGTGACTACAATGGCTAATTAATCTATATAAAGCAAAATGGCAATTTACAGTTTTTATAATAATACCTGATCAACTTTGCACGGTGGATTATTGTAGGGATCCTTGCATATTTTGAGTGTGCGCCTCAGTTTGGGGTGAGCGTACGGAATTAGTTCATCTTCGTACTCATTAATGATCCGGTTGTCCTGCATACGTTCCATAACCTTAATCATCCTATCGGATACCCTCCTACAAATAAAATAACAGACTAAATATTACATTTCCTCCACACCCATGTAGGTACACAGGAGTGTAACAGCTTGGTGATCTGGACTAGCTCCTAATAAACAAGGCCTTCTCCACTCCCATGTAGGTACACAGCAGTGTAACAGCTTGGTGATCTGGACTAGCTCATAATAAACAAGGCCTTGACATAGCTCACACTTACAACTGCTCACAATAAAATAAAACATGGCTTCCAAAAGCAAAAACAATCAATACATGATAAATTGTGTTTAACCCTTAACCTGCTAAGCACAACTATAATAGCCTTTGCGTCCAATGTAAACCCAGTTCCAGATCAGCAATGTCCAGTTGCTGATCAGTCATTTTCCCAAAACACTCCTTTGTCATATAAATGGAATGGTCTTAATCCAAAGAAAGAACAGTCCATTATATATATGTAGCAGGTTAAGGGTTAAAACAAGAAATGTAACCAGTAAATGACAAATGCCCCCGAAAGGGTTTTCTTGTAGTTATTTCCTACACTATTAAAATGCTAAAAGTTGCAGATAAAACACAACGGAACTTGGAAGGTAGAATTATTTATGCACATTACAAACCTTCTAATCCTAAAACATTTTTATGTAGTTTCAAGAAATTCATTATGTTATTTTCATTTTACATACCAGAAATATATCTCTGTCTCTGGTCACGTTAGGCAGGTGGTGACTAAATGCATGAAAAATTAAGAGCTATTTTCTGATGGGGAGAATTGAAAGGGGTCGTTTATAGCAGATGGATCCCTAATACAGGTTGCTGTATGAACAGGTTTGTTTGTACAAAAATAACTGAAGAAAAAATATTTAGAAAGTAACAAGTCTTTTAATATACCCAAACAATCATTTTAGACCTCATTTATCAATAGCATTAGATTGGTCAATCTCTCAGATATTTCTAAACTCACACAGGGTGTTTCCAAAAAATGTAATGGTGTTCATTAATAAAAAAAGAACTGGCAGGCAAGAATGAAGAATGTGATTGTCGTCATAAAATTGCCATCAGTACTTCTTTTAAAACATTGCAAAAAAAAACACACAAAAAAAAAACACCCACAACAGAAACTTAAACCCTTGACCCATGCTAACAATTTAAACAAGCGTCCCTAGTTCTAATTTGGTATGGTTATTTAGGGAATCAAGGCAAAACAATTGTATAAAATAGGTTTTGTCCACCTGTAGAGGGACCCCTTTATGCAACTAGGGGTTGTTTTTAGTAAAAAAAAACTACAGGAGAAACGGCCATAAATCCGCCAAAATTCATTAAACTGGAACATGACGAAGACATGTACAACTAGGCTTGGTAATGGTCATCCCTACCAAGTTACATGGAAATCCAGGCAGTGGATCAGGAGAAGTAGTCGGGACAAAGCTTATGTATTAAAACCTTTAAATGGCCATAACTTCACAAAAAATCATTTAACCGGAACAAGACAATGATATACGCAACCAAGTTTGGTTAAAAGCCGAATGGTGATTGAGGAAAACTAGTCCAAAGTTTGTGTATTAAAACCCTTTAAAGAGCCACAACTCCACCAAATATCATTCAACCAGAACACGACAATGATATGCGCAACTAGGTTGGTACCGATCATTCCTGCCAAGTTTCACTGAAATCCAACCAGAGGTTTGGGAAAACTAGTCCGGATAAAGTTTGTGTATAAGGGGCCATAACTGTGTCAAAAATCATTAAACCGTAACATGGCAATGATGACTTGCGCAACTAGATTTGGTACTGATCGTTCCTGCAAAGTTTTGATGAAATCCAGCCAGGGGTCCAGGAGAACTAGTCTGTACAAAGTTAGTGTATTAAAACCTTTAAAGGGCCATAACTCCACCAAAACTCATTCAGTAGGAACACAGCATATATATGCAAAACTAGGCTTGGTACTTATCATTTTTGAAATCCGGCCAGAGGTGTTTGTGAAGTAAAACCTTTAAAGGGCCATAACTCTGCCAAAAATCATTCAACTCGGAACATGGTGATGATACGCACAACTAGACTTGATACTGATCATCCTTGCCAAGTTTCGTTGAAATCCGGCCAGGGGTTCAGCAGAACTAGTCCATACAAATTATGTGTATTAAAACCTTTAAAGGGCCAGAACTCCACCAAAAATCATTCAACCAGAACAAGGTGACAATATGCACAACTAGGCTTGGTACTGATCATCCCTGCAAAGTTTTTCTGAAATACGGCAAATGAAGGCCTTATCATAACAATCTGGTAAAGTTTGGTAAAGATCAGATGAACAATGAAGGTGCTGGAGTGTTTTTTTAAATAATTCAAGGGCCTTTGGTGTTAAAGGTTCGATCTGGCTGGTTTTCGAACTTGACCAAGCTTTCACCAATATCAACAATCTGGCATAGTTTGGTAAAGGTAGGATGCAAAATGGAGGCGCTAGAATGTTGAAAAGACAAACTATAGCAATTTATGTTAATTCAAGGGCAATAACTCCGGTGTTACGGGTCTGATCTCGCTTGGTTTTGAAGTCGTTCAAGCTTTCATAGATATTAACAATCAGGTAAAGTTTGGTAAAGGTCGGATGAAAACGAAGGTGCTAGAGTGTTGACATAAAAAGTTAACACATTTTTCAATAATTCAAGGGCGTTACTGGTCCAATCTGGCTGGTTTTAGAACTTTAACGAGCTTTCATCAATATCAACAATCTGGCAAAGTTTGGTAAAGGTAGGTTGCAAAATGGAGGCGCTAGGGTGTTGACAAGACCGAATATAGCAATTTTCGTTAATTCAAGGGCAATATCTCCGGTATTACTGGTCCGATCTGGCTGGTTTTTGAACTCATCCAAACTTTCCTTGAAATTAATAATCTGGTAAAGTTTGGTAAAGATCGGATGAAAAATGGAGGCCCTCGAGTGTTGACAAGACAAAATACAGCAATTTTCATTAGTTCAAGGGCAATAACTCGGGGTGGGTGGGGGGGGGGGGGGGGGGGGGGGGGGTTACTGATCCGATCTGGCTGGTTTTCAAACTCATCTGAGCTTTCATTGATATTAATAACCTGGTAAAGTTTGGTTAAGATCGGATGAAAAGTGAGGTGCTAGAGTGCTGACATCAAAAAGTTAACAGATGACGGATGACGCACGACGGACAGACAACAGACGACGGACGACAGACAAAAGACCATGGCATAAGCCCTACAGTAGAGCTAACAAATATAAATGCTCAAAATATCAATTCTAGTGTGCTAATTTTAATAATAACAGTCATAGAGTTCTGAATATAGTACAACTGTAATTATAAATAAACTAGTTACCCTCTCTCAATCAGCATAGTGTCCCTCCATGGCCGCCTTGGTTTCACAAACTTTCCTTTTAGACTGAAATTTAATGTCAAAAACAACTGTTATCTCTTCTCTCGATATCTCCCTGTGTGAGTATGTCAGGCTCTTCCCTCAATATCACCCTGTGTGAGTATGTCCCTCTTCCCTCAATATCACCCTGTGTGAGTTATGTCCCTCTTTCTTCAATATCACCCTGTGTGAGTATGTGCCTCTTACCTCAAAGCCAGCCTGTGTGAGTATATTCATCAATTTCTTCTCTCAATATCAGCCTGTGTGAGTATGTCCCTCTTCCCTCAATATCAGCCTGTGTGAGTATGTCCCTCTTCCCTCAATATCAGCCTGTGTGAGTATGTCCCTCTTCTCTCAATATCAGCCTGTGTGAGTATGTCCCTCTTCCCTCAATATCAGCCTGTGTTAGTATGTCCCTCTTCCCTCAATATCAGCCTGTGTGAGTATGTCCCTCTTCCCTCAATATCAGCCTGTGTGAGTATGTTCATCAATCTCTTCTCTCAATATCAGCCTGTGTGAGTATGTCCCTCTCTTCATTAGGTATCTCCCTGTGTGAGTATGTTCCTATCTTCTTAAATATCTCCCTGTGTGAGTAAGTGCATTTCTTCTCTCAATATCTCTGTGTGTGAATAGTTCCTTCCTTTCTTCTCTCAATCTCTCCCTGTGTGAGTATGTCCCTCACTTCTGCAACATCTCCATGTGAATATGTCCTCTCTTCTCTCAATCTCTTCCTGTGTGAGTATGTCCTCTCTTCTCTCAATATCTCCCTGTGTGAGTATGTCCTCTCTTCTGTGAGTATGTCCTCTCTTCTCTCAATCTCTCCCTGTGTGAGTATGTCCTCTCTTCTCAATCTCTCCCTGTATGAGTATGTCCTCTCTTCTCTCAATCTCTCCCTGTGCGAGTATGTCCCTCACTTTTTGCAACATCTCCATGTGAATATGTCCTCTCTTCTCTCAATCTCTCCCTGTGTGAGTATGTCCTCTCTTCTCTCAATCTCTCCCTGTGTGAGTATGTCCTCTCTTCTCACAATCTCTTCCTGTGTGAGTATGTCCTCTCTTCTCTCAATCTATCCCTGTGTGAGTATGTCCCTCACTTCTTGCAACACCTCCATGTGAATATGTCCTCTCTTCTCTCAATCTCTCCATGTGTGAGTATGTCCTCTCTTCTCTCAATCTCTCCCTGTGTGAGTATGTCCTCTCTTCTCTCAATCTCTCCCTGTGTGGGTATGTCCCTCACTTCTTGCAAAATCTCCATGTGAATATGTCCTCTCTTTTCTCAATCTCTCCAGGTGTATTTCCTCTCTTCTCTCAATATCTCCCTGTGTGAGTATGTCCTCTCTTCTCTCAATCTCTCCATGTGTGAGTATGTCCTCTCTTCTCTCAATCTCTCCCTGTGTGAATATGTCCTCTCTTCTCTCAATCTCTCCCTGTGTGAGTATGTCCTCTCTTCTCTCAATCTCTCCCTGTGTGAGCATGTCCTCTCTTCTCTCAATCTCTTCCTGTGTGAGTATGTCCTCTCTTCTCTCAATCTCTCCCTGTGTGAGTATGTCCCTCACTTCTTGCAACATCTCCTTGTGAATATGTCCTCTCTTCTCTCAATCTCTCCATGTGTAAGTATGTCCTCTCTTCTCTCAATCTCTCCCTGTGTGAGTATGTCCTCTCTTCTCTCAATCTCTCCCTGTGTGAGTATGTCCTCTCTTCTCTCAATCTCTCCCTGTGTGAATATGTCCTCTCTTCTCTCAATCTCACGGTGCCATCATGGCCTAGATGGTTAAGATGGTGAGTTTGAAGCCTTCTCGCCTCCCGCTGTGGGTTCCAATCACACTGGCAGCTCAAACTGTGAGAAAGCATCGATTCGTACAGATGCAGGGAGGTATACAGTACTAGTTCTACCCAGGAATAATTAGGTGGTCTGCCTCCATCAGAAAATTATTGACTATCATATATAGCCTAAACTGTGCTGAAATTGATGTAAAGCACCATTCCACCAACCGACCTCTCAATCTCTCCCAGTTCAATATTTGGATAGTCATGCAACAAGTTTTAAATTGAAAACTAGATATTAAAACACATTAAATAAATACTGTACACATTTTTTAATTCATAGGGATGCCATTTTTTTGCAATATGAAAGGTTGGCTACAACATCAATGTCATCTCACATAGCAATTAAAACATAAGGATTCTAATCTAGAAATATTAACAATAAAGTGAATACCTAAATTAACATCGAGAGTTTTTTATATATATGAAAAGCTTGTTTTGTAAAATAAATAAAGTTTATGTCTGTTAAAATACATAACAGGACAATGGTTGCTATAAAATTCAAGATTTAAAGTATTCAACCAGCATTGAAAAAACAATATATCATACTATTATGCTCCAATATTTTACAACTCTATTATAATTAGATCCAATCCTGTCCTTACCCAGTACAGTGATATAATAGTTTTTGAAAAATATAAGAAAATAATATAACAAGAAAATAAGAGGTAAAAGCACCTACTTGACAGTGAGCTTGTGACTCCTGGTCAGTTTCAGCATGGACCTTCCATCCATGTGTTCAGGAACCTCGATGCCTGCCATGTCTAGTATTGTTGGCGCTATATCTATATTGCCAACTACGTTTGGAATACTGCAATGGAAAATAATAGGCAAGATTAAAAGTTCGTAGAATATCACTTTTGTAAATTGTCAACTTTTTTGTTTGTCCATCAGTATTGTGTTCAATTTTTATGCGAGAATCTTCACACACTAACATAACAGGTGCTTGGAACACTGTAATACACACACTAACATAACAGGTGCTTGGAACACTGTAATACACACACTAACATAACAGGTGCTTGGAACACTGTAATACACACACTAACATAACAGGTGCTTGGAACACTGTAATACACACACTAACATAACAGGTGCTTGGAACACTGTAATACACACACTAACATAACAGGTGCTTGGAACACCACACTAACATAACAGGTGCTTGGAACACTGTAATACACACACTAACATAACAGGTGCTTGGAACACCACACTAACATAACAGGTGCTTGGAACACTGTAATACACACACTAACATAACAGGTGCTTGGAACACCACACTAACATAACAGGTGCTTGGAACACTGTAATACACACACTAACATAACAGGTGCTTGGAACACCACACTAACATAACAGGTGCTTGGAACACTGTAATACACACACTAACATAACAGGTGCTTGGAACACCACACTAACATAACAGGTGCTTGGAACACTGTAATACACACACTAACATAACAGGTGCTTGGAACACCACACTAACATAACAGGTGCTTGGAACACTGTAATACACACACTAACATAACAGGTGCTTGGAACACCACACTAACATAACAGGTGCTTGGAACACTGTAATACACACACTAACATAACAGGTGCTTGGAACACCACACTAACATAACAGGTGCTTGGAACACTGTAATACACACACTAACATAACAGGTGCTTGGAAGACTGTAATAAAAAAACTAGATGCAGTGTTAGTAAAACAAAAATGCATGCATTTTGCACTTAAATATATGAAGAATAACATTTGTCAAGGGCACATAACTCCTGTAATAGTTGATATTAATAGGTATGTGGGATCATAAACATATAAGAGATAAGTGATCAACTGAATAATGCACTAAATATGAATTCAATCCATACGCAATCATTCTCTTCCTAAGATATTAAGAACTTTTTATTTTTTAAATGGTGCTTACTGGTAACTCCAGTAATAATCGGCGGAGTTAGAGCAAATTCAACCAGATATGTATAGGTTCAATAAATGGACATGCACTTTTGTAAGATAACATACACACCAAATACAAGATCGATTCAAACAACCATTCTTTTTATAAGAATGGAAACAACCAAGATAGTGAAACAGGTAATACTCCTGCAAGAGCTGTTGCAGAACAGTAAAGCTCAACAAGCAAATAGTTTTAGTGACATGTACACACTCAAATTGTCACCGACCTGATGTGACATTATTACACTCAATGTTATATGTGTATAAAAGATACAGATGTTTTTAGACCGTAACAAGATGCAGACGCCATACTTTTGTAAGATTATATCTACAAACCATATATGAATTCAATACATGCAGAAGTTCTCTTGAATGAGCAGAAACCATTGAATCATACAAACTGGTTGGATGGGCAGAACGTGACCGAAGCTCAATCTTCTTGGGGCATAAAACATGCCATAAATCATATTCCTAACTCTGAACTTTGCCAAATGAACTTAACAAAACCCCTGAAAAAAAGCAGGTTCAGCAGATTTTCAAAAACCATACTCCTCAAACATGGCTCAGTGCCTACCAGTTACCTTGAGATACGTACATTGTGTCCTTTAAAATGCCTGGTCCCCTCACAAACATTGGCACCCTGATGTCGAAGTCATATGGCAGTGCCTTTCCCTTAGCAACACCAAACTGGCCCAGGTGGTATCCGTGGTCAGACGTGAAGATAATGTAGGTGTTGTCAAGTTCTCCCAGCATACGCAGCTCATAGTAAACCTGAAGAATACAGGGTGCTTTATCAGCGTACACACCTCACATAGACCTGAACTATAAATGTGGATGTGGATCTGAACTATGAATGTGGATGTGGATCTGAACTATAAAATGTGGATGGGGACCTGAACTATAAATGTGGATGGGGACCTGAACTATAAATGTGGATGTGGATCTGAACTATAAAATGTGGATGGGGACCTGAACTATAAAATGTGGATGGGGACCTGAACTATGAATGTGGATGGGGACCTGAACTATAAATGTGGATGAGGATCTGAACTATAAATGTGGATGGGGACCTGAACTATAAATGTGGATGGGCACCTGAACTATAAATGTGGATGGGCACCTGAACTATAAATGTGGATAGGGACCTGAACTATAAATGTGGACAGGGACCTGAACTATAAATGTGGATGGGCACCTGAACTATAAATGTGGATGGGGACCTGAACTATAAAATGTGGATGGGGACCTGAACTATGAATGTGGATGGGGACCTGAACTATAAATGTGGACAGGGACCTGAACTATAAATGTGGATGGGCACCTGAACTATAAATGTGGATGGGGATCTGAACTATAAATGTGGATGGGGACCTGAACTATAAATGGGCACCTGAACTATAAATGTGGATAGGGACCTGAACTATAAATGTGGATGGGCACCTGAACTATAAATGTGGACAGGGACCTGAACTATAAATGTGGACAGGGATCTTAACTATAAATGTGGATAGGGACAGGGTTATGGACAAGGATGTGAAGGCAGACACAGATGCAGTTTAAAACTGAATAAGACATATTACCTTTTCCACCAAGCTGTCCACAGACTGCAGCGTCTGTAGGCGTTTCTGCTGCAGGATGTCTGTGAACTTCACCCCTATAGGTTCTAGGGGCTTCATCTCTTGCAGGAACGACTGTTTGTCCGAGTTATTCATGTAATTCCAGCTAGGAGTTCTGTCAATGTAATAAATGTATATATATAGTTCTGCCCATGTAACAAATGTAAATATATAGTTCTGCCCATGTAACTATTGTAAATATATAGTTCTGTCAATGTAATAAATGTATATATATAGTTCTGCCCATGTAACAAATGTAAATATATAGTTCTGCCCATGTAACTATTGTAAATATATAGTTCTGTCAATGTAATAAATGTATATATATAGTTCTGCCCATGTAACAAATGTAAATATATAGTTCTGCCAATGTAATAAATGTATATATATAGTTCTGCCAATTTTTTTTGTGTTGGAGGCAGACCACCAATATTTCCTGGGTAGAAACAGTACTGTACACCTCCCGCCATCTATAAGAATCGACACTAATGTAAATATATAGTTCTGACAATGTAATAAATGTAACTATATAGTTCTGACAATATATAAATGTAAATATATAGTTCTGACAAGATGTAAATCAGTTTTTGCGCACAATATGACCTATTTATATGACCTATTTATGTGTCGACGTGCCGTAAAACACCATTCATTCTGACAATATATAAAGATAAATATATAGTTCTGACAATATATAAATGTACATATATAGTTCTGACAATATATAAATGTACATATATAGTTCTGACAATATATAAATGTAAATATTTAGTTCCGACAATATATAAATGTAAATATATAGTTCCGACAATATATAAATGTAAATATATAGTTCTGACAATATATACATGTAAATATATAGTTCCGACAATATATAAAGGTAAATATATAGTTCTGACAATATAAGTTACAAATGTAAATAAAATTATATAGTTCTGACAATATAAGTTATAAATGTAAATATACAGTTTTACCCATGTAATAAATGTATATATATATATAGTTCTGACACTATATAAATGTAAAAGTAATAATTCCAGCTAGGACTTCTGCCAATAGAACTCCAGATTGCCGAGTTTATTGTCACACATTTTTTGAGAATATCTGCAGATTGCCAAATTTATTTGTCATATATCCAGATGTGTTTTGAGATCTAAAGCAAACTTGACAAAATCGTAGTTTCATAACATTTTTAAGAGACTCCAGAAAAGCCAAAATCATTAACAATGTAAACACAAAGTTTACAGGTTATACAGGTAATAAGTACATCATGTCAATCAGGCAACGAGATCAAGTTGATAATGACAAATACGTGGGTAATAACAAAATTTGCTAAGAGAATGAGGCCAGTCTTTTTTTTTTTTAGGATTACCTACCCCACAACCCTAAAAAATGTTTGGCAAAACTGAAAGAAAAAATTGTGTATTTAAAAATTATTGCATCCAACCTAAAAGTTAATGCTAAAAACAGAAATAAACTGGATTATCCAGGAGACAACCATAAAGAATTATACATGTGAAAATGAGCATATACACACATAAACATATTTGTATCAATTATAATTATTTTGCTGAGTAACATGAAATAACAAAGGCATTAGAAGCAAGACAGGAAAGAATACATACTTAATCAGAAATTATTCTAAGTTCAAGGTCTGAAATTCAGATTATCATGCATACTTCATACAGTACTTCATACTGACTAACCGATTACAACCAATGATTGATCAATTATATCCAACTGATTGTAACATATGATCGATTGTAAATTTCAACCGATTGCCCATCTCCACCCTCTACCACTCGCATAAGGTAAACATGAAATGGCCATAAAATGGCCACATTCTGACTTAAACCTACCTGTGCAGGGTGTTGTTCTCGAACATGTGTTGGTACTGAGGGGCAGAATCTTCTGGCCCGTGAGGGGCTGGTACACTTAACATCATCATTACTGGCCTGCAACAATGTACAACACAATAATTAGCGGATGACATTTATTAAATTGGTATACAATGTGAATAATAACACTCACAAAACCTCCCATGGAAAAAAAATTATAAAATTCACTGTACATAAAATCAGAACTTGATGCAATAAATAATTTGTGTAATTTTCACTAAAATACATCATTTATCTAAATATGCTTATTTTACTACAATTTTCGATCTACAATGATCATTCTACATTTGTGTTCTTGATACAAATTTATGTTTTGTTACACCCTTGGTAAGTTTACCATACTTATCTTACCACTATGGTCTGTGTTAAACAAAACCTTGGTAAGTTTACCATACTTAACTTACCACTATGGTCTGTGTTAAACAACACCCTTGGTAAGTTAACCATACTTATCTTACCACTATGGTTTGTGTTAGTTTACCATACTTATCTTACCACTATGGTCTGTGTTAGTTTACCATACTTATCTTACCACATTGGTCTGTGTTAGTTTACCATACTTATCTTACCATTTTGGTCTGTGTTAGTTTACCATACTTATCTTACCACTATGGTCTGTGTAAGTTTACCATACTTATCTTACCACTGTGGTCTGTGTTAGTTTACCAAACTTATCTTACCACTGTGGTCTGTGTTAGTTTACCATACTTATCTTACCATTTTGGTCTGTGTTAGTTTACCATACTTATCTTACCACTATGGTCTGTGTTAGTTTACCATACTTATCTTACCACTGTGGTCTGTGTTAGTTTACCATACTTATCTTACCACTGTGGTCTGTGATAGTTTACCATACTTATCTTACCACATTGGTCTGTGTAAGTTTACCATACTTATCTTACCACTGTGGTCTGTGTTAGTTTACCATACTTATCTTACCACTGTGGTCTGTGTTAGTTTACTTTACTTATCTTACCACTGTGGTCTGTGTTAGTTTACCATACGTATCTTACCACATTGGTCTGTGTAAGTTTACCATACTTATCTTACCACTGTGGTCTGTGTTAGTTTACCATACTTATCTTACCACTATGGTCTGTGTTAGTTTACCATACTTATCTTACCACTGTGGTCTGTGTTAGTTTACCATACTTATCTTACCACTATGGTCTGTGTTAGTTTACCATACTTATCTTACCATTTTGGTCTGTGTTAGTTTACCATACTTATCTTACCATTTTGGTCTGTGTTAGTTTACCATACTTATCTTACCACTATGGTCTGTGTAAGTTTACCATACTTATCTTACCACTGTGGTCTGTGTTAGTTTACCATACTTATCTTACCACATTGGTCTGTGGTAGTTTACCATATTTATCTTACCATTTTGGTCTGTGTTAGTTTACCATACTTATCTTACCACTATGGTCTGTGTAAGTTTACCATACTTATCTTACCACTGTGGTCTGTGTTAGTTTACCATACTTATCTTACCACTGTGGTCTGTGTTAGTTTACCATACTTATCTTACCATTTTGGTCCGTGTTAGTTTACCATACTTATCTTACCACTATGGTCTGTGTTAGTTTACCATACTTATCTTACCACTGTGGTCTGTGTTAGTTTACCATACTTATCTTACCACTGTGGTCTGTGTTAGTTTACCATACTTATCTTACCACATTGGTCTGTGTAAGTTTACCATACTTATCTTACCACTGTGGTCTGTGTTAGTTTACCATACTTATCTTACCACTATGGTCTGTGTTAGTTTACCATACTTATCTTACCACTGTGGTCTGTGTTAGTTTACCATACTTATCTTACCACATTGGTCTGTGTAAGTTTACCATACTTATCTTACCACTGTGGTCTGTGTTAGTTTACCATACTTATCTTACCACTATGGTCTGTGTTAGTTTACCAAACTTATCTTACCACTATGGTCTGTGTTAGTTTACCATACTTATCTTACCACTGTGGTCTGTGTTAGTTTAACATACTTATCTTACCACTATGGTCTGTGTAAGTTTACCATACTTATCTTACCATTTTGGTCTGTGTAAGTTTACCATACTTATCTTACCACTATGGTCTGTGTTAGTTTACCATACTTATCCTACCACTATGGTCTGTGTAAGTTTACCATACTTATCTTACCATTTTGGTCTGTGTTAGTTTACCATACTTATCTTACCATTTTGGTCTGTGTTAGTTTACCATACTTATCTTACCATTTTGGTCTGTGTTAGTTTACCATACTTATCTTACCACTATGGTCTGTGTAAGTGTACCATACTTATCTTACCATTTTGGTCTGTGTTAGTTTACCATACTTATCTTACCACATTGGTCTGTGTAATTTTACCATACTTATCTTACCATTATGGTCTGTGTTAGTTTACCATACTTATCTTATCACTATGGTCTGTGAAAGTTTACCATACTTATCTTACCACTATGGTCTGTGTAAGTTTACCATACTTATCTTACCATTTTGGTCTGTGTTAGTTTACCATACTTACCTTACCACTGTGGTCTGTGTAAGTTTACCATACTTATCTTACCATTTTGGTCTGTGTTAGTTGACCATACTTATCTTACCACTATGGTCTGTGTAAGTTTACCATACTTATCTTACCATTTTGGTCTGTGTTAGTTTACTATACTTATCTTACCACTGTGGTCTGTGTAAGTTTACCATACTTATCTTACCATTTTGGTCTGTGTTAGTTTACCATACTTATCTTACTATTTTGGTCTGTGTTAGTTTACCATACTTATCTTACCACTATGGTCTGTGTAAGTTTACCATACTTATCTTACCACTATGGTCTGTGTAAGTTTACCATACTTATCTTACCATTTTGGTCTGTGTAAGTTTACCATACTTATCTTACCATTTTGGTCTGTGTTAGTTTACCATACTTATCTTACCATTTTGGCTGTGTTAGTTTACCATACTTATCTTACCATTTTGGTATGTGTAAGTTTACCATACTTATCTTACCATTTTGGTCTGTGTAAGTTTACCATACTTATCTTACCACTATGGTCTGTGTTAGTTTACCATACTTATCTTACCACTATGGTCTGTGTAAGTTTACCATACTTATCTTACCATTTTGGTCTGTGTTAGTTTACCATACTTATCTTACCATTTTGGTCTGTTTTAGTTTACCATACTTATCTTACCACTATGGTCTGTGTTAGTTTACCATACTTATCTTACCACTATGGTCTGTGTAAGTTTACCATACTTATCTTACCACTATGGTCTGTGTTAGTTTACCATACTTATCTTACCACTATGGTCTGTGTTAGTTTACCATACTTATCTTACCACTATGGTCTGTGTTAAACAACAATAAAAAGTTCAATGTTCAATTTATTTTAACTCAACATTATCACATGATGGTGCTTTAAATTCTGGAAACCACGTTGGCATGTTTTAAACAATTGGAGATAGTATTTTATTGCTTTTAACTGATTAACTGTTATATCTGAGCACACATGATATTCATGTGATAAAACAGTTAGATAATAAGAACAATCTTGTAACTGCTTCAATAGATTATTGACCTGTATCTCTTTACCGTTCTATAACTAATTAATTTTCTTTAAGGAGGCCACTTTGGCACAGTGTTTGCATTTTCAACACTGAATCTAGAGATCCCGATTCACACCTCACTGACCCCCTTTGGCTACTTCATTGTGTTAGGCAAGACACTTCCCCTATTCTCATCTGTCGGATGGGGACGTACCGTAAACCTCTATCCTCCCAAGAACTATGTCTGTAGTCAATAGTAAAGAGTAGGGCATGGTTCCCTGATTGATATATTCTTCTCCCTCTATAATGGCTCTATTAATAACCTGTGATATGTAGACCAACCTTTAAACAACAACTCAATTCATTTGTCCCCTAAAATACCAGAGCAAGTACAGGGCCATTGTCTATCCTGGCAGAGGGGTAGAACCACTGCCCCACCCCCTCACCCCCACCCCCTCGAATTGTAATTTTGTTTGGCATCCTCATTAAAGATCTAGATCATGATCCTTGTATTGTTTCAGGTGCTACTTGAGTGCTGGCAGAAAACAATGATTCTGGCTCCAGGTTTAATTCCACTAAATCAGCTGGATGTGCTTGCCTGGTGCAGTCGAAAGCAGTTCTGTATTAAAGAGTGCTAATCTTTTTTTCTTTAAAAACTTTTTTTAGTGCAGTTTCCTGTTATTTTTTGGCTGTAACTGTATTCTGGACATGTTGTTGATATTTGAAAATGCAGCTCATCATGTTTCTGACAGTTTTTGATATAAATTTTAGAAGTGAAAGTAGACAGGGTATGAAATTGCAAGAGGTAAAAATAGTGTTGACCTTTGACCCGGTGTTAGTATACAACTGAAGAAATGTTTCTTAGAAGGTATTAAACCCCCTATTTCCTTGTTGATGTTTAATAGCAGACATGTTTTTTTGCATGATAAAGTAAGTTTCCCAGAATTCTAACGAGGTTTGAGTTTTTAACAGGTTGTCAACATTCTAACTTTACTATGGAAAGGCAATGGAGACTCATTTACGCTATTATAACCTCCAGTGAAACCCCTGTATTGTTTCAGGGTCAACTGGAGTGCTGGCAGAAAACAACGATTCTGGCTCCAGTGAAAACAATGATTCTGGCTCCAGTGAAACCCCTGTATTGTTTCAGGGTCTACTGGAGTGCTGGCAGAAAACAACGATTCTGGCTCCAGTGAAAACCCTGTATTGTTTCAGGGTCTACTGGAGTGATGGCAGTGAAACCCCTGTATTGTTTCAGGGTCTACTGGAGTGCTGGCTGAAAACAATGATACTGGCTCCAGTGAAATCCCTGTATTGTTTCAGGGTCTACCTGAGTGCTGGCAGAAAACAATGATTCTGGCTCCAGTGAAAAATGAAATATTTACCAGATAGTTTTCTGGGTACATTCTTCATATTTTCTTTTTTATTTATATGAAATATTTTCATTTTTATGTAAAAGAAGAGTGTCCTTGGAATGTTCATTTCTACGGAGTGCTTCAAACATTCTTGTTTGTGCTAGACAACCCAATTCAACTCCTTAAAATCACTTACTTTGTGGGAAAGTACTGTTTGCTCTGTTTCAGAAACGTCACGCTGTCGTTGGCGATGAGATCCGTAAAATAATCGCGATAGTAGTTGTCGTCATGTTTCACTTTCTGCCCGTTAAAGTTCAGCGTGTAATTGTAGAAGCGCGAGTTTTTCACCAACCCCACCCACTCTCTCCAGCCTGGTGGTATGTATGTGCCATTATACTCATTGAGGTATTTTCCAAAAAATCCTGAAAGGAACATTATGTAGAATATAAATATTTAATTAAAGGAAGACTTTTTGAAGTAGAATATTAATTATTTCAAAAAAACTTAAAAAACAGTAACATATATGCCAAATGCAGTTGTGCAATGATACCATTAAACATTCAATCAATTCCAAACTGTGTGCATCATAGTTCAATATACTAGCTAACAAAACACTTTTGAATGAAAGAACTGAATTGAGGAAAAACACTAGAAAATGTGTCCATAGAACACGAATCCATAGTACACAAATTCCTCATTTAAGGGTTATCAGTTGCCAAATTGTTCAGCCTTGAAATAAAGTGTCATTAAAGATTCTTCATAACACTTATGTACAGGTACGCACATTTGAAGTTTGATGCACGAGTCTGGTGAGCAAACCTAAATGTGTCAAAAAGCTGTATGATTTTTGATATTCTGATTAATAACCTTAATAAAAAAAAAGCATGTAAATTAACAAAGTGCAAACAAGTAGGTCAATTTTATTCATATTGACCTACTTTTGAAAGGTAAATACCACTGTAATATAGATGAGTTTGAAAGCTGTATCATCCTTAATGTAAATTAACAAAAAAGCAACAAGTAGGTCAAGGTCATTCATACTGACCTACAGTTTGCAAGAACATAATGTTGTCATATAGGTGTAAGGGAGTATGGAGTTTGAAAGGTATATGGCTTTTGGTATCTAAGGATAAATGTTAAAGCAAAACTTTGAAGTAAAATAAATGAAGTACAAAAAAGTATGTCAAGATCATTCCCTTTGAATTGGAGCATAATGGAGAAATGAAGATGTATAATCATGGGAAGCTATACGACTTCTGGTATCTGAGAAATGGACTTGTCCAAAAACATTATTGTAAATAAACAAAGTGCAAAAACTATGTCAATGTCATTCATATTGACCTATTTTTGTTAGGAACATATATACTGCTGTCATATAGATGTAAACATGTGTGATGTCTGACCGCTCAATGGCTTCCAGTGTAAAACTTGTTTATATATATGAAAGTACAAACAAACAGAGAGACGAGAGGATGGAGAGATGAATGGATGGACAAGAGTAACCCTATATGCCGGCTCTACTTTCGTGGTGGAGCATAGAAAAAACGGGAGGAGAACCCTTGCAGTAATCAATAAAGTATGAAAGGTATATATCGCTGTCAATACTACCTACTATATATGGGTTATATGCCAATATACCTGTTCTATAGCCAGCATCACTGAGATATTTGGCGAATGTTCTTGGCTCGTGTAATCTCTGCCAATCAGGTCCTGAGCAGTTTTCATTGTTGGTGTACACATGATGATTATGGGGAAACATTCCTGGAGAGAAAAAAGTGTTATTAATGAAATAATGGTATTCTAATGGTTCTTCAGAGTTAAGCCCCTTGAATAAGATATGGTAGGATAATGGGAATACAATAATGGCTATTCTAAAGGCCTTTTATACTAAAGCTAAGTCATTTCAATGTGACGGTATGGCAATTGTATCACTTCAGAGTTAAGTCCCTCTAATGTGGTAGTAGGCCAATTGTATCCCTACAGAGTTAAGCCCCTTGCATATGATGGTAAGACAAGTGTATCCCTACAGAGGTAAGTCCCTTGCATATGATGGTAAGACAAGTGAATCACTTCAGAGTTAAGTCCCTTTCATGTGATAGTAGGCCAATTGTATCCCTACAGAGTTGTCCCTTGCATATGACAGTTGACCAATCGTATCACTACAAAGCTAAGTCCCTTGCACGTGATGGTAAGACACTTCTTGCGCTATAGAAAGGTTTAAAATATTCTTCAAAACTGCTCACAGTGGGTAAACAATCCTGACAGAGAAACCATCACAGCACAACATTTCCTTTTGAAGTCAATGTTTAGCCTTGGTTGCCATATTGAATTAACTTACCTGTTAACAATGTACTTCTGGAGGGACAACACAGTGGTGTAGTTACAAAAGAGTTGTTGAACCGTACACCCTCCTGACCCATAATCTTTAGTGTCTTTGTCATGGTTGACACAGATCCTGCAACAAAGGGACAGGTTATTACAAATTACAAGTCCCTACATTACAGACCTCATTTGCATTTCCTTCTTTGCGCAATGTGACGTCATCCGGTCACTATTCTATGATAGTGACCAGCCCCGGTGCAAGAGCTATAGTTATTTAAATAAAACATTCAGTTTGTTGGTCAGATTCGGTATAATGTAACAAAATAATAATGGACGGTGCTTCAATCCAGATGCAAGTTTACAGACTGGGCGTCAGACCTAGGATGTTATATGGACTGAAGTGAAGCAGTCTATAAACTTGCATATGGACCTCAGCACCATACATTATTTGTTAATTGCAGGTCTCTGGTAGAAAAAAACATGTAATTAAACAGTATAGGTCTCTACAAACAAAATAACCTCCCACCATGGTAACCACATAGTTATGTTGCTGTTCCCTATATGGACCTGTTATTTTGCTTCTCTCTAAATGGAGCTGCTATTTTGCAGTTCTCTAAATGTAGCTGCTACTCTAAATGGAGCTGCTATTTTGCTGTTGTCTAAATGAAGCTAATATTTTGCTGTTCTCTAAATGAAGTTGATATTTTGCACACCCTTTGGCAATCAGATGCAACTTAAATGTAGAGTAAAACTGATTTCATACTGATTATGTAACATATAGTACAGACATTCTCTTGACAGGGACAACAACCTCAGATGGGGATGAGATGAATCAAGTTTCCCATCAGACATGCCTCTGTCAGGGGCTTATGGGATAAAACAGATCTGTCAGATGATAGATCCTACAATATCTCTGTTTAGATTGGTTATCTCCCATTATTTTACTACTACAGGAGACTTTTTTTTGATTAATGAAACATATCATCATGCTTGAAGTATATAAACTTCACAGCTGTATTTATTTGAGTTGTTTGACAGTCTGCTCTGTGTCAGAGGGGAACAACTACATACTTAATTATGATTACAGTTGACACTGTAATCAGCCAAGGATTCAGGTAAGGCCAAGAAACAAAATAGTCGTGTTTCAGGTTTCCTGCTCCAAAAAAATAGGGTAGGTAGGTCGATTTATTTATTTATTTATCTTTTTCACTTCACGAAGGTAGAAATTACAACCAGAAAACTAAACTCTAATTTTGAGGGCCTCAGGGTTGTATCTATTAATAAATATAATTTAAAATTGCTCCAAAATGGACTTTGAACTCATCACAATCACATGAAGTTGTGTTGCTAGGAAAAATACATACAGAACTGGTGACAGTAATATTGTAGCCTTTATATGAAGGATGAACCTCCCGGATAATATCGGCCACCAATTTGTCGGTAGCAATATCGTCATCATTGCGGCACAAGAGATCACGATTTTTTCTCTCTTTTTCTTCTTTTTTGAAACAGGGAAAAAAAGGTTAGGGTCGGAACAAAATATAGGGTCGGTCGGGGAACCTGAAACACAACTATTTTTTTTCTTGGCCTAAGCGTTAACAGGATGTATGAAGTGTATGTGTAACACATAAAAAAAGGCTGATTTTATTGTGTTTTCAATTTAACAATCTTTTTTCAAAACATTATGCTTCACATGTTTACTGAAGCACCCATTCAAAATTCATCATTAAAAATTTATCAAACTTATTTTATTGGATGTGGTAGAGGGAAATAAGCTAATGCTTCATGCAATAATACACAAGGGCATTAGGTGTACCGGAAGTAAATCAAATCCCATTGAGTCCAATGCTATATTGACAAAGCTTTCTAGTTAGCCATTTTTCAAAATGAAATTCAAACTAAGATTCACTTACATGTTCTTAGTCATGAGACCTGCCTCTCTAGAAAACTGCTGAGAATAGTAGGGGTCATGTGGCATATAAGAAAATAAAATTCTGATCTTTGTTGATACCGTGAACAAACTGCATTCATTCGGCACCTCTTAAATGTGTTCTACTTTCACTTTCAAAACTGTCAAGTTGATAAATAAAATCATCATACAACCATGCAAATGGTTTTAAGCTATCACAAACATGTCAATAAAGTCATTTCAGCCAGAAAAACAGGCCTTAAATACTCAAAAATGCCTTTTATCACAAAAAAAGTTAGGGATTATATATTTGGGAACTCCTTTCGACTACACCAGGCATGAATACCATAGTGATTTACTTCCGGTACACCTATAAGAAGCCCTAATTGTGAGGGAATTTCAAAAGCCACTATTCTGGCAAAGCCAAAGATATAACGCATAAAAATATGATACATTTTGGCGAATCGGTCGAGTATTGATCAAGATATGGGCGTTTCAAAAATGTACAGTTCGGTCGACAGCGATGAAAAATCTGTAAAAATGTTCACAGTTTTACCTTTCTTAACTGTTATATAAAATGACACTGGGCATATCTGTACTTGGTCTAATGGATAGAATGCTTAAACAAGTCAGTAAACCTGAAGAAATCAAGAGGTTTAGTTCCCAAAAGTGCTATATAAGTGCAAAATATGCTGATTTTCATGCCAAATTCAGATTTACAAGGCAATTTGGTGTATTTGTGGCATCATACCTTAATTTGGTGGCACTACATGCATATATAAACATCCCAATTACTCATAAATGCAAGCCTGGTACTAGCTTTGTGATTAAAAGTTAAGTTTCTATGACTGGACAGCATACTTTGTCTACAGTACTCTCTGACATTTTCTCAGAAAGTTCAATTTTAGGGGGTAAGGGGAAGGATTTGGTGGTGTCACACCTATAAAATTATACTTTTGCAAATGATAATGCTGAATTATCATTGCAAATACAAATATCTACATTTTAACAACAAACAAGCCTAGTTTTGTTGAAAAATGTCTCTCCAGGTCATCATTTAAAGACTTCAAAAATCTGAAACTCCAAATTACAGCTTTCCGAGGCAAAAACACATGCGAAAAAAAATCAAAACGCGTTTTAAAACACCGTGAAGTATTTTTTGTCAGAGCTATAGTCATTCCGAAAAGTAAAATACTGTTTGGGTAAGAATCCGAGAGAAAATGAATATTCACATTACGCCGCCTTATAGGTGTACCGGAAGTAAATCAAATCCCATTGAGTCCAATGCTATATTGACAAAGCTTTCTAGTTAGCCATTTTTCAAAATGAAATTCAAACTAAGATTCACTTACATGTTCTTAGTCATGAGACCTGCCTCTCTAGAAAACTGCTGAGAATAGTAGGGGTCATGTGGCATATAAGAAAATAAAATTCTGATCTTTGTTGATACCGTGAACAAACTGCATTCATTCGGCACCTCTTAAATGTGTTCTACTTTCACTTTCAAAACTGTCAAGTTGATAAATAAAATCATCATACAACCATGCAAATGGTTTTAAGCTATCACAAACATGTCAATAAAGTCATTTCAGCCAGAAAAACAGGCCTTAAATACTCAAAAATGCCTTTTATCACAAAAAAAGTTAGGGATTATATATTTGGGAACTCCTTTCGACTACACCAGGCATGAATACCATAGTGATTTACTTCCGGTACACCATTATCTTTCCAATTATTCGAGATTTCCCTATATAAGTATAATTTGACCCCTAATGTGGGCCAAACTTTGATCCCTGCGGCAGGGCCAAATTTGACTCCATGGTCACCATTATGATAGCTCTTATGGTTTTATATTATTGAAGTACCACAGAGCTATGAACACACCTGTTTGAAAAGTAGGTAAGTATGCAGAACGATTCATTATGCTTTTTCAATGACCTAAAGAAAACCACCATTTCGACTTTTAAAATGTAATAGTAAACATAGATCAGTGTCCGATAAAGGCTTACCAAACAATTCATCCTGGTCATCCTGATCAGTGTCTATAAAGGCTTATCAAACAATATATCCCGGTCATCCTGATCAATGTCTAACAGAAACTTACCTAACAATTCATCCTGGTCATCTGTCAGAATGAGAATGATATTTGGTTTTTGGCTTCTCCCTTGTCTCCCATAATCCTCCATTACGGGGCCATAGTGGCGTCTTTCCTCGCGCCTTTTGTCTCTGAGTGATTGTCGACTTAAATCATCAAAATTGTTTTCACTGTTTTTACCCCACGACCTTGCTGCCTCCAAGGTGAAGGTCATATAGAATATATAACACAGTCCTAATAGGAATGTCTTCTGTTTATACACTGTGGTTGCCATGATTACACTTATATTGCAGTTTTATAATTATATCACAGATAATTGCATATTTTGGAATATCAAATCTGAAATGAAATGAGAAATAAGACCAAGGTTAAAACATAATATTTGGTTCATAAAAAATGTGTGTGTGCAATGGTATATGAATGGTTTTCAACTTTTTTGGTTCAATAAATTAAGCCAGCTGTCTCCAATTTCACTCCCTTAATGGTGCTGCATTTTCCAAACAGGGGATGTTTGTAAAAGACTAGAAAAATGTGTCCATGGGACAATCAGTGTAAAAAGACCATAAGATATTTTAACATAAAATATGACGAATAAAAGACCATAACTCCGGTAATACTAGGTCGATTTTGACGCCGCAAAGACATGCACATCATGACACCATAGGTAAGCATTCTGTAAAGCTTCGAAGCAATATGTTGAAAGACACACAATATATTCTCACGCAAAATTTGACGAAAAAAGGGCCATAAATCTGGTAATACTATATTTTGACACTGAAATGATATGCATATCTTGACATTATAGGTAAGCATCCTGTAAAGTTTCGAAGCAATCGGTTGAAAAGTGTGGGAGGAGATAGATACACAAACTTTTCGGGGCGGATGGAAAGACATACGGAAGGACGCACAGACATGGCTAACGCTCTATGCCCCCTCACCATTCGGTGGTGGGGGCATAAAAATAATGTTGCAATATTGTATTGTAATATTGTATTGTTATATTGTAATACTGCTTAGTTTGGAGACCAAACCCATCAATTGTCAGGCTGATTATAATTTGTGTTATTGTTAGTTTTTGTTATCTGTCTGAAAAATCACTGTTTTAGTCCACTACCTCACCCTCCACCCAAACCCAACCCCCCAATCATACTGCTTCAATAAGGTATTTGCAGTTACAGCTGTGTTCATAAATTTGCTGTCACTTTTTGTTAAAGGATTTATTTGTAAAATGCATTTATGTCACAGGTGCTTACAAATGAACATGGAAGTAGCATAAAAAACGCAGATGTCATAATGCTGCATTCCATTTGAAGTGAAACAGAAGTCAGTTTTTATGGCATTGATTATAATGGACATGAATGACACCTTGCAACAGACAATACTGCCTAGGTGCTGACACGCACTGCTGATAACCAGATAGTGAAGTCACTGTACTCAAGCCTATTGTTCCTGATAATGGAGAATATGTAGTCCTCTACCCTGCCAGAAACATTAGTGACAGACGACAAACAAAGAGTGTTTTGGTGAATAGTTGTTTAAAGGCTCAACAAATCATTATATTTAAAGCTACTCCCAGAGAGATGAATCCCCTGTAACCCTACTCTTACTTTAGTATATGAACTTTTCAGTTTCTAACCCCACCTCCCCACCCATCCATCCATCATCCACTCCCACCCCCTCTGCCACACCACCACCAAGATAGATTCTAGTACGTGAGGGACCACACATCCTTAAACATCCCAAAATGCCTAAAGCTGATGAAACAAACAAGAGGACCAAATGGCATTGAATTGCTCACCTAATATGAACTTGCTGCATGTAGGATGGTGTTCCCTAATATCGCGATACTTGCTGTTTATGGTTAAAATAAATGCCAATTATTGCAACTTTTTTGAGATTTTTCCGATCTTTATTAAGTTCAACATATCTAAAGTCCATTTTATTGAAAAATTTCAGCTGATCGCAGCGGTGGCTTTGTAAACAATATTCCAAATGGTGGCTATTGCGCACCGGTTGAAAAGGCTGACAATTCTTTAATATTGCGATATTTACATATTTGGAGATAAAAAGCACAGACAATAAAACTAAACAAGAAAATCGGTAAAACCAATGGATGCTCCCTGAAATGTATCCTCAACTTATCACATGCCCTTGTATCACCCAGCAGTTTTCAAATTGCAGTTCCATTAGTACTTCAGGCTCGAGATAACAAATCTAAGTATAAAATTACAAAGGGCAATAACTCTAATTTGAATGATGACAGAGTTATGGTTCTTGCACTCCGTACTTTCTCTCATTGCCCTCTATCATTATGTGAAGTTTCATTGCAGTCCCATCAGTAGTTTTGAAGATATGCTCCAGACAAAAATTCTAAGTATAAAATTACAAAGGGCAATAACTCTAATTTGAACGATGACAGAGTTACTGTTCTTGCACTCTGCATGTCCTATCATTGCCCTCTATCATTGTGTGAAGTTTCATTGCAGTCCCATCAGTAGATTTGAAGATATGCTCCGGACAATCATTCTAAGTATAAAATTACAAAGGGCAATAACTCTAATTTGAATGACGACAAAGATTTCCTCTCATTGCCCTCTATCAGTGTGTGAAGTTTCATCGCAGTCATATCAGTAGTTTTGAAGATATGCTTCGGACAAGAAAGTGTGTCGAACACACGGATACACAGACTCACGGACGGACAATTTAGTGGCAACTATAAAAATATATGCGGATGAGTTCGTCAAGGATTTGCTTTCTCATAAATGTCAAATATATGTTTGAAAAGTGTAAACAAGTATACCATTTAGTCAATGGTATGTGCTGATAAACAAACCAAGAGAAATGTATGGACACATGGAGCTTTATTTAACCCCACTGCAAAAAACAATAAATTAAGACTTTTCCCACAGATTTAAAACTTATTCATTCATTATATTTTCTTTTACATTTGAATTTAAAATACATTTTCAATATTTCTCAAAATTCATTATTTTATTGTACAATTAATCACCTTGCTCAAACACATGGCACTAATTAGTCAATTCCCATTAGTTAATTAGCAAAATTCCTGAAATGCATTTAAGTATATTTTATATGGGATTCGCCAACCTTTTTATATTCCCCTAGCAAACATATTGTCAGATACACACACTTCCGGTGATTTATTGGTGAATGTAAATGTTTACAAAAATGCCAGATGATTAAAATATTTGAAAAAAATCAAAATACTGCCATATTAAAGAACCCGCGATATTAGGAGAAACCACTACAGACACTGGCTAAAACGCAGAAGTAGGAGAAGTGAAAGACTTCTCATAAGCTAGCTAGTTAAGACTTTCTAAGATTTCCTAAGTACTTTGGCTCAGGTGAGCTTACAATATGTTGTTTTTTAATAATTCATCAAAAAAAATAATGCAATATAGTGAAATGTGTATTTCTTTACAGATAGACAGCCATGTTCCCAATGCTGATTGTTTTTGTTTTTTTAACTCTTGAATGCAGTTTACAAAACAAACATTGTTTGTTTTTTTGGGAAATAAAGAGGTCAGGTACTGTAAGGGGCAAGATTATAAAGAGTGAATCAATAGATCCCTGTCAAATGTGTGTTTTCATAAGAGTGAATCAATAGATCCCTGTCAAATGTGTGTTTTCATAAGAGTGAATCAATAGATCCCTGTCAAATGTGTGTTTTCATAAATAGATCCCTGTCAAATGTGTGTTTTCATAAGAGTGAATCAATAGATCCCTGTCAAATGTGTGTTTTCATAAGAGTGAATCAATAGATCCCTGTCCTGTCAAATGTGTGTTTTCAGGAGTGAATCAATAGATCCCTGTCAAATGTGTGTTTTCATAAGAGTGAATCAATAGATCCCTGTCAAATGTGTGTTTTCACTAAATACTAGATTATTCTTCATATTTTTTAATTATAAACAACTCTTTTTTTTTTAAATAATTTAATAAAATAAAAAATATGAATTAAAAAAAAAAAAAAGCATGCATTTATCATTTGATTAGGATAAATATTTCTCTTGAAGAAAACTAAATATTTTTACTCATGCATACACATTATTTTCACACATTTGACATTTATGACTCCCCAGGCAAATTCTTTTTTGACAGATATAATTATTGTGTGATTATTACACAACCTGAAAACAGATTTCTGAGCAAAATTTATATAGGAATGCTTATCATCTGGCTCTCATCTGTTTTTTTCGAGCAATTAATTCTTACCCCAAGAAGTTCCAACAAACATCAAACATCTGAAGTAGCTTTCAAGCCCACAACAAAAACACACTGAACTCTTGATTAGATTGGCGTAGTTTGAAGAGATAGTTACAGCTGCAGTCTGCACTGTAGCAGACACAACCTAGAAATCACATGCAATTGTACAGCTTTGTTCCTGGTAATAAACCAGAGGTCCACATGGGCCTAAATCGCTCACCTGGGCAAGCTTAAACCATATATATTACATATTTGTCTGTGATTTGTATAGGAAATACTGGGAATAGAAAAGCTATATCTACTTGTTTGCTCTACTGTGAAATATCTCCGACTGGGAGATATTTCACAGTACGGAACATTGCTCGGCCTTTTCCGTCAGTGACGGGAACGCCAAATGACGTTCCAAAAGACGTTCCGATTGTTTTACAGACGTCTTCGTCAGATTCCGCCACTAGGAAATACCGATGTTATATAAAGATTTTATATTGGACCACCCATACATTGTCCAGGAAACCTGTTCTTCATGTAAATCTGATATTGAATTAAAATATTTAAGAAACAACAACTGAACTACTTTCACTATTTATGACCTAGAAATAGTGAAAGTAGTTTAGTTGTCGTTTCTTAAATATTTTAATAGTGAAATGCATGTATGACGTAACATCGTCTTGGCGTTCTCGTGCAAACTGGTGTAAAAAGGCGTGAATCATTAGAAATATTGATAAAATATCATTTTAAATTATGTAATATATAGTTTAATAACCAGTGTTTTTGAGGAACTGAAAATATCTCCCTCGGTAGAGAAATGGCCCCGATATAATAACTCGTGCGGAGCACTCGTTTTTATATCGGGGCCATTTCTCTACCTCGGGAGATATTTCCCATATCACAAAAATACTGGTTATTAAACTCTATATATCGCTAACCCTTAAGCAAACATAGTTTGTTTGTATGATGTTTTACGTCATTTTCAACACATGTAAGGTTATAATTATAAGACGGTCGATTTTTTTGGTGGAGGCAGACCACCCACTTTTCCTGTGCAGAATCAGTACTGTACACCTCCCGCCATCCGTAAGAATCGACACTTCCTCACTTACAAGACGTAGACAATCCCAGAGGCATTTTTTACCCCAGGGGCAAATTAGTATGTACAAGCTTCATTCTCAATGACAAAATTATGTCAGTTAAAATTATTGTCGTCTGACATAGAGACATATCTTACAGTTTCCCTTTATATCTCTCTATATCATGCAACTAATGTTTCTACTATACAAATACAGCTACAGTCTACAAACCTAATGTTTCTTCTATACAAATACAGCTACAGTCTACAAACCTAATGTTTCTTCTATACAAATACAGCTACAGTCTACAAACCTAATGTTTCTTCTATACAAATACAGCTACAGTCTACAAACCTAATGTTTCTTCTATACAAATACAGCTACAGTCTACAAACCTAATGTTTCTTCTATACAAATACAGCTACTGTCTACAAACCTAATGTTTCTTCTATACAAATACAGCTACAGTCTACAAACCTAATGTTTCTTCTATACAAATACAGCTACAGTCTACAAACCTAATGTTTCTTCTATACAAATACAGCTACAGTCTACAAACCTAATGTTTCTTCTATACAAATACAGCTACAGTCTACAAACCTAATGTTTCTTCTATACAAATACAGCTACAGTCTACAAACCTAATGTTTCTTCTATACAAATACAGCTACTGTCTACAAACCTAATGTTTCTTCTATACAAATACAGCTACAGTCTACAAACCTAATGTTTCTTCTATACAAATACAGCTACAGTCTACAAACCTAATGTTTCTTCTATACAAATACAGCTACAGTCTACAAACCTAATGTTTCTTCTATACAAATACAGCTACAGTCTACAAACCTAATGTTTCTTCTATACAAATACAGCTACAGTCTACAAACCTAATGTTTCTTCTATACAAATACAGCTACAGTCTACAAACCTAATGTTTCTTCTATACAAATACAGCTACAGTCTACAAACCTAATGTTTCTTCTATACAAATACAGCTACAGCCTACAAACCTAATGTTTCTTCTATACAAATACAGCTACAGTCTACAAACCTAATGTTTCTTCTATACAAATACAGCTACAGTCTACAAACCTAATGTTTCTTCTATACAAATACAGCTACAGTCTACAAACCTAATGTTTCTTCTATACAAATACAGCTACTGTCTACAAACCTAATGTTTCTTCTATACAAATACAGCTACAGCCTACAAACCTAATGTTTCTTCTATACAAATACAGCTACTGTCTACAAAACCTAATGTTTCTTCTATACAAATACAGCTACAGTCTACAACCTAATGTTTCTTCTATACAAATACAGCTACAGTCTACAAACCTAATGTTTCTTCTATACAAATACAGCTACAGTCTACAAACCTAATGTTTCTTCTATACAAATACAGCTACAGTCTACAAACCTAATGTTTCTTCTATACAAATACAGCTACAGTCTACAAACCTAATGTTTCTTCTATACAAATACAGCTACAGTCTACAAACCTAATGTTTCTTCTATACAAATACAGCTACAGCCTACAAACCTAATGTTTCTTCTATACAAATACAGCTACTGTCTACAAACCTAATGTTTCTTCTATACAAATACAGCTACTGTCTACAAACCTAATGTTTCTTCTATACAAATACAGCTACAGTCTACAAACCTAATGTTTCTTCTATACAAATACAGCTACAGTCTACAAACCTAATGTTTCTTCTATACAAATACAGCTACAGTCTACAAACCTAATGTTTCTTCTATACAAATACAGCTACAGCCTACAAACCTAATGTTTCTTCTATACAAATACAGCTACAGTCTACAAACCTAATGTTTCTTCTATACAAATACAGCTACAGTCTACAAACCTAATGTTTCTTCTATACAAATACAGCTACAGCTACAAACCTAATGTTTCTTCTATACAAATACAGCTACTGTCTACAAACCTAATGTTTCTTCTATACAAATACAGCTACAGTCTACAAACCTAATGTTTCTTCTATACAAATACAGCTACAGCCTACAAACCTAATGTTTCTTCTATACAAATACAGCTACAGCCTACAAACCTAATGTTTCTTCTATACAAATACAGCTACAGTCTACAAACCTAATGTTTCTTCTATACAAATACAGCTACAGTCTACAAACCTAATGTTTCTTCTATACAAATACAGCTACAGTCTACAAACCTAATGTTTCTTCTATACAAATACAGCTACAGTCTACAAACCTAATGTTTCTTCTATACAAATACAGCTACTGTCTACAAACCTAATGTTTCTTCTATACAAATACAGCTACTGTCTACAAACCTAATGTTTCTTCTATACAAATACAGCTACAGCCTACAAACCTAATGTTTCTTCTATACAAATACAGCTACTGTCTACAAACCTAATGTTTCTTCTATACAAATACAGCTACAGCCTACAAACCTAATGTTTCTCTATACAAATACAGCTACAGCCTACAAACCTAATGTTTCTTCTATACAAATACAGCTACAGCCTACAAACCTAATGTTTCTTCTATACAAATACAGCTACAGTCTACAAACCTAATGTTTCTTCTATACAAATACAGCTACAGCCTACAAACCTAATGTTTCTTCTATACAAATACAGCTACTGTCTACAAACCTAATGTTTCTTCTATACAAATACAGCTACAGTCTACAAACCTAATGTTTCTTCTATACAAATACAGCTACAGTCTACAAACCTAATGTTTCTTCTATACAAATACAGCTACAGCCTACAAACCTAATGTTTCTTCTATACAAATACAGCTACAGCCTACAAACCTAATGTTTTCTTCTATACAAATACAGCTACAGTCTACAAACCTAATGTTTCTTCTATACAAATACAGCTACAGTCTACAAACCTAATGTTTCTTCTATACAAATACAGCTACAGTCTACAAACCTAATGTTTCTTCTATACAAATACAGCTACAGTCTACAAACCTAATGTTTCTTCTATACAAATACAGCTACAGCCTACAAACCTAATGTTTCTTCTATACAAATACAGCTACAGCCTACAAACCTAATGTTTCTTCTATACAAATACAGCTACAGTCTACAAACCTAATGTTTCTTCTATACAAATACAGCTACAGTCTACAAACCTAATGTTTCTTCTATACAAATACAGCTACAGTCTACAACCTAATGTTTCTTCTATACAAATACAGCTACTGTCTACAAACCTAATGTTTCTTCTATACAAATACAGCTACAGTCTACAAACCTAATGTTTCTTCTATACAAATACAGCTACAGTCTACAAACCTAATGTTTCTTCTATACAAATACAGCTACAGTCTACAAACCTAATGTTTCTTCTATACAAATACAGCTACAGTCTACAAACCTAATGTTTCTTCTATACAAATACAGCTACAGCCTACAAACCTAATGTTTCTTCTATACAAATACAGCTACAGCCTACAAACCTAATGTTTCTTCTATACAAATACAGCTACAGTCTACAACCTATGTTTCTTCTATACAAATACAGCTACAGCCTACAAACCTAATGTTTCTTCTATACAAATACAGCTACAGTCTACAAACCTAATGTTTCTTCTATACAAATACAGCTACAGTCTACAAACCTAATGTTTCTTCTATACAAATACAGCTACAGTCTACAAACCTAATGTTTCTTCTATACAATACAGCTACAGTCTACAAACCTAATGTTTCTTCTATACAAATACAGCTACAGTCTACAAACCTAATGTTTCTTCTATACAAATACAGCTACAGTCTACAAACCTAATGTTTCTTCTATACAAATACAGCTACAGCCTACAAACCTAATGTTTCTTCTATACAAATACAGCTACAGCCTACAAACCTAATGTTTCTTCTATACAAATACAGCTACAGCCTACAACCTAATGTTTCTTCTATACAAATACAGCTACAGCCTACAAACCTAATGTTTCTTCTATACAAATACAGCTACAGCCTACAAACCTAATGTTTCTTCTATACAAATACAGCTACAGCCTACAAACCTAATGTTTCTTCTATACAAATACAGCTACAGTCTACAAACCTAATGTTTCTTCTATACAAATACAGCTACAGTCTACAAACCTAATGTTTCTTCTATACAAATACAGCTACAGTCTACAAACCTAATGTTTCTTCTATACAAATACAGCTACAGTCTACAACCTAATGTTTCTTCTATACAAATACAGCTACAGTCTACAAACCTAATGTTTCTTCTATACAAATACAGCTACAGTCTACAAACTAATGTTTCTTCTATACAAATACAGCTACAGTCTACAAACCTAATGTTTCTTCTATACAAATACAGCTACAGCCTACAAACCTAATGTTTCTTCTATACAAATACAGCTACTGTCTACAAACCTAATGTTTCTTCTATACAAATACAGCTACAGTCTACAAACCTAATGTTTCTTCTATACAAATACAGCTACAGCCTACAAACCTAATGTTTCTTCTATACAAATACTGCTACAGTCTACAAACCTAATGTTTTCTTCTATACAAATACAGCTACTGTCTACAAACCTAATGTTTCTTCTATACAAATACAGCTACAGTCTACAAACCTAATGTTTCTTCTATACAAATACAGCTACAGTCTACAAACCTAATGTTTCTTCTATACAAATACAGCTACAGTCTACAAACCTAATGTTTCTTCTATACAAATACAGCTACAGTCTACAAACCTAATGTTTCTTCTATACAAATACAGCTACAGCTACAAACCTAATGTTTCTTCTATACAAATACAGCTACTGTCTACAAACCTAATGTTTCTTCTATACAAATACAGCTACAGTCTACAAACCTAATGTTTCTTCTATACAAATACAGCTACTGTCTACAAACCTAATGTTTCTTCTATACAAATACAGCTACAGTCTACAAACCTAATGTTTCTTCTATACAAATACAGCTACAGTCTACAAACCTAATGTTTCTTCTATACAAATACAGCTACAGTCTACAAACCTAATGTTTCTTCTATACAAATACAGCTACAGTCTACAAACCTAATGTTTCTTCTATACAAATACAGCTACAGTCTACAAACCTAATGTTTCTTCTATACAAATACAGCTACAGTCTACAAACCTAATGTTTCTTCTATACAAATACAGCTACAGCTACAAACCTAATGTTTCTTCTATACAAATACAGCTACAGCTACAAACCTAATGTTTCTTCTATACAAATACAGCTACTGTCTACAAACCTAATGTTTCTTCTATACAAATACAGCTACAGTCTACAAACCTAATGTTTCTTCTATACAAATACAGCTACAGTCTACAACCTAATGTTTCTTCTATACAAATACAGCTACAGTCTACAAACCTAATGTTTCTTCTATACAAATACAGCTACAGTCTACAAACCTAATGTTTCTTCTATACAAATACAGCTACAGTCTACAAACCTAATGTTTCTTCTATACAAATACAGCTACAGTCTACAAACCTAATGTTTCTTCTATACAAATACAGCTACAGTCTACAAACCTAATGTTTCTTCTATACAAATACAGCTACTGTCTACAAACCTAATGTTCTTCTATACAAATACAGCTACAGTCTACAAACCTAATGTTTCTTCTATACAAATACAGCTACAGTCTACAAACCTAATGTTTCTTCTATACAAATACAGCTACTGTCTACAAACCTAATGTTTCTTCTATACAAATACAGCTACAGTCTACAAACCTAATGTTTCTTCTATACAAATACAGCTACAGTCTACAAACCTAATGTTTCTTCTATACAAATACAGCTACAGTCTACAAACCTAATGTTTCTTCTATACAAATACAGCTACAGTCTACAAACCTAATGTTTCTTCTATACAAATACAGCTACAGTCTACAAACCTAATGTTTCTTCTATACAAATACAGCTACAGTCTACAAACCTAATGTTCTTCTATACAATACAGCTACAGTCTACAAACCTAATGTTTCTTCTATACAATACAGCTACAGTCTACAAACCTAATGTTTCTTCTATACAAATACAGCTACAGTCTACAAACCTAATGTTTCTTCTATACAAATACAGCTACAGTCTCAAACCTAATGTTTCTTCTATACAAATACAGCTACAGTCTACAACCTAATGTTTCTTCTATACAAATACAGCTACAGTCTACAAACCTAATGTTTCTTCTATACAAATACAGCTACAGTCTACAAACCTAATGTTTCTTCTATACAAATACAGCTACAGTCTACAAACCTAATGTTTCTTCTATACAAATTCAGCTACAGTCTACAAACCTAATGTTTCTTCTATACAAATACAGCTACAGTCTACAAACCTAATGTTTCTTCTATACAAATACAGCTACAGTCTACAAACCTAATGTTTCTTCTATACAAATACAGCTACAGTCTACAAACCTAATGTTTCTTCTATACAAATACAGCTACAGTCTACAAACCTAATGTTTCTTCTATACAAATACAGCTACAGTCTACAAACCTAATGTTTCTTCTATACAAATACAGCTACAGCCTACAAACCTAATGTTTCTTCTATACAAATACAGCTACAGTCTAC
>JAWPHD010008993.1:0-108871 GCA_037043455.1 Cyrtodaria siliqua | reverse complement strand
CTGTGGCGTGAGCCAATTGCGTATCCAACAGTGTTCTGATAGTAAAGGATTATTATATGACAGCAATTTCATTTCTCGTGAAATTAACGTTAATGGGCAGAATAGAAATGGCATAAATTCTGACAAAGTTGATGGCTCATTGTCCGAAAATGCAGCACCCCAAACATCACAGTGTCAGGCAGCTTAAAAGATTTCTGTACAGTTAACTATTCACCAGAAAGAATGACAAAACTTCAGCACCAAGATCCTGATATTGCTTCTGTTGTTAAGTGGCTCAAGTCGGACAGTAAACGACCCCAAAGGGACACATTGCAGGTTATTTCCCAGCAGTGTGCGAAATATGTGGTTACATTGGGACTTGTTGGAATTGATTTATGGTGTATTAAGAGATACAGAGATACATTATGATCAATAAAGAGGGTTAAGAGGGTTAATTTTTCCTCGAGTTTTGAGAAAAGAAGTGTTAGTCTCAGCACATGACTAAAATACTGGAGCACACTTAGGCATACATAGACAAATGCAAAATGTATAACATCGCAAGGCAGGCTTTGGAAAAAACAACAACACGCAAAACGGCAGAAACGGGATTATGACACCAGAATAAGTGCTCTTATGTTTAGACAATACATTGTTCACAGGAAAATAAGTGACCTTTTGTTTGAAATAAGCATCATGACATACTGAAACCATATCATGGGAACAGCTTGTCAGACTGGCCCATGAAGCATAAACATGCCAAGTCACCGTTAGCAGCCCCTTTGAATTCCAAACACCTGAAGATGGAAACTACAATAAATTTGAGGCACGCAGAAGTCAGAGACAGAGTTCAACATAAACCATTTCAATGTTGACAATACAAACTTAAGATAGGAGTACTGTTAAACTTCTGTCATTAAGCATTTATAGACAAAGAAAGTTCATTAGAACTCATGATGAACAAGGAAATGTCGGGGTCATTTTGTGATTAAGTCTTGAACAGAGTGGACGGTTAGCCTGGATTATATTCTTTATTTTTGTAGTGCCAAAATATTCTATTAATTCTTTTGGGAAAAAAAAATGGATTAGGAATATTGTGTACACCCGATATTCCTTGAAAGTTATGTTTTAGAATATATTTTTATATTTCTATATCAAGTGTGTCTTAAAGTATTCGCAAAGTATGGAAATTACAAGTGATATTCACGAAATGGGAATTTATAGTGCTATTCAAACAAAATACGGAATTTATCTAATAGTTTCTCTTTTCAGATATCACTATAACATTAACAATAATTTAATACGCGAAATATTGTGCCAAATTATATAATCTTTATAAGATCATTAATGTCATTTTGTGTATTAATTACATTATTTTACTTAAACAAATTTCATTCAATTTAAATGGCACCAGGACATAGTGAGAATGGAACCAAAAATGAACACTTGTGTGATTGTGTTAAAAATACAGAGAACAATTATGTGTAGGTCTAGGACTAAATGTGCAGAATTAGGACTCAGTTAACTAGTGTGGCAAGTTTATGCCTTGAGGATTGTGTATGAACATTGGAACACACAGTATACCATGGATTTATTATATTGCTTCCTGAGGCTTTGTTTTATTCTTTAAACATACACCAAATCTGTTCATTCATTTCAAGTAAAGCTTAATGCATGTTACAAAGAATTTGCTTTCGTTAAATGTAAACGTTTACTCATTTACTCTAAATATTGCATGCTTTATTTTGTAAGAATATTCTGCACAAGACAACTTTGATTATTACTTTATTAAACATGTTCATTTAGTGTGAATGTTGGTACTGATTTCTTGTTAAAAGAGAGGGATTTAAGGTTTTAATGGGGACCATTAAGCCTGGGAGAGGGGAGTGTTGTAATTTTGTACAGGTACCAGTATTCAAGCTTGGTTACTGAGGACATTATGTCTGTCTTCGGTTAGCACCATAAATCTAGATGTGTATCTCTCTACAGGGCTAACTCAGGCTAATGCTAATGATCATAATTTATGGGTTAGCATCCCTTATTTGGGAGATGCTCTATGAACCAGGTCAATGCTAATGCTACATGATTTATGTGTTAGCATTCCTTATTTGTAGATGCTATAAGATTGATGAGTTAGCATGCTAATATTTACGACCATGCTAACCCCTTATTTGGAAGGGACCTTATAAAAAGGGAGGGTTTTCATTGTTCGTGGCTTTTTCCGTGGCTTTTTCCTGGATACAAGAGATCAGTAGTTATGTGAGAGAGACACTATCATTATTAGTAAACTGTTGTAAATATTAATTCACCATTATAGTTGGTAGCATGTAGAAATAAAGTTATAGAATATAGAATTGGACTATCTATTTCTTTCTACCTTTGAAGTGAAGAAATTGTAAAAGTATTCTGAGGCTGAAATGTTGATGAATTAGTCTGAATATTAATGGAAAACTAAATAAGACAAGCGTTCCCTTATACCTTCTTCCCACCTAGTTTTATTGCATTTATGGACTTACATTTTCTTCTTCTTTCTTCTTTTTCTTTTTGCAGACAGTGTGTACGCAGTTGCATACTCTGCATACACATAGCTACACCCCTCTCTTTGAATCTTTTAAGCATTGTTTAATATAGAATGTTGACGAGTGTATCTCTCTTGGGAGCTGAGCTACTTGCCACTAAGCAACGTTTTATGTTTAATACGCTTGTCGTTTTATGTTTAATACGCTTGTTGTATATTCTCCGGGACGGGTGAGTGCCTGTGAAAAGGGTGCAGAGGGGCAACACCCTATGATTAGACAGAAACGAATTGCTGTTAGGCGGGGATGGGCTATTCCAGATAATAACCGTAATCACCATCCATAACCACGCTTTAAGAAAATTATTTTTAAGCCCAGAATACACCCCTAGCAAGGGTGTAGTTAGAACAGATTCAAATATTCACCTGCTTAGAAAAAGAAAAGAAAGAAAGAAAGAAAGAAAGAAAGAAAGAAAGAACGAAAGAAAGAAAGAAAGAAAGAAAGAAAGAAAGAAAGAGAAAGACAGAACTCTTTTTTTTTTCCAAGCCGTTTGAAATACTCGATGCATCAAGAAGAAAAAAAGAAGAAAGAAAGAAAGAGAGAGAGAAAAGAAAGAAAGCAGAAAGAAAGAAAGAAAGAAAGAAAGAAAGAAAGAAAGAAAGAAAGAAAAAGAAATAAAGAGAAAGACAGAACTTTTTTCCAAGCCGTTTGAAATACTCGATGCATCAAGAAATCAAAAAGATATAGAGCTACTTATTCTTTTCATTTCATCTTCTCTGAAGGTGCAGTATCATAGTACAGTATTTAAAGAGACATGTGATTTCAATGAAGTGCGAGAGAGAATATTTGTTATACTTGTCAATAGATGGTGCTATTTGCAGTAAAACCACTTGACCACACATGAAACGGGACCACATCATAATAGAAACTTACCACATCATAATGAAAACAGACCACATCATAATGGAAAGTGACCACATCATAATATAAAGTGACCACATCATAATGGAAAGCGACCACATCATAATGAAAAGTGATCACATCATAATGGAAAGTGACCACATCATAATGAAAAGCGACCACGCAAAGTAACCACATCATAATGGAAAGTGACCACAACATAATGAAAAGTGACCACATCATAATGAAAAGTGATCAAATCATAACAGAAACGTACCACATCATAATGAATACAGACCACATCATAATGTAGTGACCACATCATAATAGAAAATGACCACATCGTAATGTAAAGTGACCACATCGTAATGTAAAGTGACCACATCATAATGTAAAGTGACCACATCATAATGAAAAGTGACCACATCATAATGACAAATTACCACATCATAATGGAAAGTGACCACATCATAATGACAAATGACCACATCATAATGTAAAGCGACCACATCCTAATGTAAAGCAACCACATCATAATGGAAAGTGACCACATCATAATGGAAAATGACCAATGGTGTTTGGCGTTCCATAATAGTAATCCTAATTATGTTTTCTTTGCGCAAGTATGTTGTTTCTACTTTCCCACCATCATGTTTAACAGACAACCCCTTTCGCAACCATCATATGTTTGCTACTGCTACTGCCAACTTCACGTTCATCCTTTGTCATCATTCGGGATGACCTGTCTTAAAGACACATTTCGAGCGTTCGAGCGATGACCTGTCTTAAAGACACATTTCGAGCGTTGGAGCGTATATACATTTGCACAAGGGGGAGGGGGGGGGGTCGTGGGGGGGGGGGGGGGGGAGGGGGGCTTTGCACGGGGGGCTTTGCACAAGCAAATTGAGATTATTAGTTTTTTGTCAAAGGATGAGGCCCGTCCCATAAAGAGTGTATAATAATGTAGTAACAATTATAACCGTTTTGCATTTTATGTGCACTTGTATATATGTTAAAACAACTATGTATAGATGGATTTTCTTAAAAGACCCGTGTTAACAATTAATAGTTTTTGTATTTCTAGCACAATATACTCTATTATCAGTTACTTCTCTGCCATGTTTTAGTAAATCTCAAATGCAACAAACTCATCGGGACTTCAAAATTCAAAAATCGTTGTCATCTGTCAGTGTTTTTGATCACCTGAGCCGATCACCTGAGCCGAAGGCTCAATGTGATGTTTTGGAATCACTCTTCGTCAGTCGTCCCTCCGTTGTCTGTCCGTCGTCCGTCGTCGTCGTTATCTTTTGCTTCTGGCGACTTTTCCTCTGAAACCGCTTGTCGTAATTCAACCAAATCTTATATGAATTCATTAAACTTGACTCAAAAGGGTCCTAATATTAATATATGGTGCAGTAAAATTATCACTTCTAGTTCGTGTGTTGTTGTTTGTTTTCTGGTATTAATAATAACAACAAGAGAATCGGTAGAACCGATGGATGCATCCCAAAAGTTACACAGAAAAAAGTAATGTTTAGTGTGAGTGCTTCCTTGTTCAAAATGAATCCGTCCGGAACTCTATTATGCTCCGGATAAGATTTTTCAAGAAAGGGAGATAATTAAAAAAAGTAGTGAAGCTAGAGTTATGGTTCCTATGAACTGCACTCCGTCTCATTGACCTAATAATTCACACGACCTTTAATCAAGCATACTTTTTTAGTTATGCTCTGGACAAAAAGTGTGACGCACGTACGCGCACACGGACGGACGGAAAAAGCGGCGACTATATGCTCCCCCATAACAAACAATCTAGTGTTTTTAGTTACAATATATTTTATATCAAAAACTAACGTAATAGTAAATGAAAAGAAAACAATTGTGATGGGGCCTCAATATAATGTCTCTGTGGTAATCAGTCAGCGAGAAGTAAGAAGTTATAAAACATGCTATCCATGATTTTTCAACGACTACATTCGGTTGGGAAATGTGTCTTTAAGGACCTATTTCCCAACGCTGAATGATCATTGAAAAAGCATGGACAGCTTGCTTATTTACTGCTAATATGCATGATGGGTGAGGCCCGAGTAAAGTTTTCTCTTTAATAAGCATTGGTATATTGAATGTATCTAGGGTAAAGCAGTATATAATACTTCAAACTTATCTTTTATGAAGAAAAACATAGCAAATTAACGTAAGCTGTACTAAATACAAAACTTTGTTGGTAATTCATTGTTTTCGAAGGAAAACGCACCAGAACTAATGAAACACCTGCTCTTATGTTTTAATATGTTAGTTTCATCACAGGAATCGAACATATTGCAAACACATGTAATAAATCACATTGACTATCCACTACTAGTATATTAAAATATATTAAAATATATTTGTATATACAAACGTGGACCTACATATGGGGATACTGTACTGTGTTTACAATACGTCCGATTCCTATGGTTTCATACAAAAGATGTGTTTTGGGAGGGCCTCATCAACTGAAACAACACCCCCCCCCCCCCCCCCCCCCCCCATTTTATTTTAACTTGTATGCATAATAAGTCAAGTTATTTAGACAAAAGTACATTTGCTATGAGCAATATTAATATTAAATAACTGAGAATGAAAATACAAAAGAGCTAAACATTGTTTAATTAATCAAGATTGTATTCCTTACAGCTAAAGCTGTACTAATATATTTAGCTAACTTTATAACAATATTCTTATCCTGTGTCTGCAGTAATTCTAAGAATTTAACAAGGACAACTCAAAATAAAATGGTATTCATCTTCCAAATCAATACTGTGGCAGCATTGACAATATCTTTCATTTCTATTACGAGAGTATCTACCAGTCTGTATTCTTAACGAATGTGCTGATATTCTGAATTTTGCCAAATATGGTCTGAGATTACATGGTAAAATATCAAGGTATGATTCATAATTAAAACTCAATTTGCAATTATTATATAATTCAAATACATCACTTGATTCCTTATCTACAAACCATCGTTATATAAAAAAATCAACAACTCTTTGTCTAAACGTATTTATAAAGTATCCAGCATTAACAGAATTTGTGTCATTCCAAATATGTGTAAAACCATATTCGTTTAACATATTTTTTACATTCGATGCACAATTTTTATAACCATTTTCACAATCTTTTAGTGTCGATGTGTAAATGCTTATAAGTATTATGTTATCTGTTTTCAATAATTTAAGTCTCTTACACAACGCGTTATAAATAAAGGATATCTACCTAATTCACCATATACTCCTGATGTACAAAAACTATTTCTTACTTGTTAAATGTATTCTTTCGATTTGCTTTGATTTCGTATATCCCCAAATTTCAGAAGAATAATTCAAAATAGACCCTACAAATGAATAAAATATTTGACATAATACTTTTGGTTTCAACCTTAAATACAGTCGGATGGAAACAGGTCCTTAATTACTTTTTATATGAACGTTATTTATGTGGCTACGCGTGGCCATCTCACACGTTCTAAATACGTGGATGTGGATGCAGTTGGGACATCTACCCCCTACCCCAACACGCACACACACACTCCACCTCACCCCACCCCATCCCATCCAATAGGTTTAAGGCGAAAATGCTCAAGCATGCATTTATAACTGGTGCAAAACAATCAAGGTTGGGCAATACACTGTCTAGACTAGTAAGACAATTAGGTCACATTGCAACATAAGCTCTTTGGTCAAACTAGTTAATAGGTCAATTGGTCCCATATGATGTTCTAAGTTAAAGGGGAAGTGTTATGTTTAATACGACAATACTGGTTAAATTAGTGTTTTATTAAACTAATTTATTTGCCGCGATTTCATGTGTTAGATTAAGGGGTTCTATATTTTTGGTTGGAAGGGTAGTAGGTAGACTGGTATTACCAGGGAGTAGTATTACTCAACCAGTTTCATGTTTTGACTTATTAATGATTATAGTTTGGGGGTGGGGGACTTTTCCCCCCTAAAAGCGGATAAACATCTGTAAGTTTATGTCATTGTCAATGAGTCGTCAATGTTAGGATTGGGATTTATTGTGAGACAATTTTTAATGTGAGCTTATAATATAAGAACCCTGTTAGGACATATACACTTTCCTTAACCAATGTTTTGACCTTTTAATTAAGCATTAGTGTTTGCCCTAATTTTTCCTCCAATCAGACGGTGAGGAATTAAAAAAAAATGGCGAACTTATTCATGTAAATTTATAACGATCACCAATTTTAATCATTTAATCATCATTAACGCCTACTAAATGGCACGCGCTTGTTTGGACACAAGTTGACGGATTTAGTAGAAGCGCGAACGTGTTAAGAGGCGTGGTTTCGTAGACGAGCGGGGAAAAAGTAGGGCAAACACTAAGTCAGTTAGAGGCTAAGAAGTGAAATTTTAACAATTCAGAAACCCCGGTCAGTCGCTGCGCTCCTTCCCTTAGGGTTTCTTAACTATCATAGCCTCTAACTAATACGAAGAGTGTGTGTAAGGCAATGTTTCTTAAAATGTTATTATCGTAACCCTGATCTTCTTTCCAAATATAAAAGTAATTTAAGAACTCTTCTGCGACAAGGACTATCACAACCTGACTTCTAATGGTGACGTGATTTACAAACTTCGCAAGATCACTATCATATTATCTTTGTTAAACGTGTTAAAATGTTTATCAAAAGAAGTTAAAACCCTATCATTTTGCAAAGCTGCATGCTTGGTGGTGGACACATTTACAGTTCGCCAATATGCTTTACTCATTAATTGTTCGATGACCGGACAGGCTGTTGACCCTATGATGACGTCTACCTAAAGTCCAAAAGGACGGTTTGATGTTTGGCTGCAGTGTTGTCTCGTCGTGCCCTCAATGGTTTGTTCTCTTGTTGCCCTGGCTTCTGCAAAGTCATTGAGTACCTTCTTTGTGGCTTTCTATGCTATTGTTTTCTGTATTTATATATACACGAGCATCTTTGTGTTTTACTTATATTGCCTATTAATGCTGCCTTGTTGGTTAGAGAATAGTTCATGGCAGGGATTTCTTTATTTAACCTGTCCCGTTTTATTGCCCCCCCCCCCACCCCCCCCCCCCCACCCCCACCCCACACACCCCCAGCGGCCTTTTTTGCCACTGACAGTTCCAATGCGGTGTCCCTATTGTCAACCCTTTTTGTGTTTGTGACGTAATATGACTTTATTTCTTATTAACATTGCCATTCATGTTTGTCGTTTTGCGTGTTTTGGGGTTTACTGTGTTCTGTGAAAGCTGCATTTCCTGTTCGACTTTGTACTTATTTTAATCACAGTCACAGTTCCCCACGCCCCATTTTCAAAAGACTGTATACATAATTCATGCTTTGACACATCGTCCTCACACTTGTCTCTTTGACATCCACATTATTTTAAGAATTTCCTTGCAAACGCTGAGGCCTGTGGCAGTGTTATGCAGAATGGTTCCAATATATCCTCTTCCATCCTCAGTCAACGATTGTAAGCATTCCAAGTGTGGACCAAAAGGCCTGTCTCCAACAATGTCCAATCTGTTAAACAACTCAATATGCGTGCTTGAGAAGAGCTATCACTACAGTGCTATCGCAATGGGTGACAAGCAATTGTTGAATCTTCCATCTGTCAATTGTTTGCGACATGTACATGCACTTCCTCTGCTATACATAAGGACAACACATTTTCCAAGAAGCACACATTGTGACATTAGAAAGCGCGTGCAACCTCAACAGAGTATTTCCAGATTTTCCAAGCACAGGTTTTACCTCCTTCTGCAACTGAAGATATTTGTAAGAGCGTGAAAAGCAACTAGCTATATGCGTCCTGACTTTTTTGGACCTTATGTTTAGGCAATACAATGTGCAACGAAGCACCCGACCTAACTGTATTTATTGTACCATTTGCCTACTGTACTGAACAAAATCCTTATGTATAGCAGAGGAAGTGCATGTACATGGATTTTGTTCAGTGCAGTAGGCAAATGGTACAGTAAATACAGTCAGGTCAAGTGCTTCGTTGCACATTGTATTGCCTAAACATAAGGTCCAATTCCTAATTACTCACTTTTGTACCTTAACTAATTTTCTTATTTTAAATACATTTTAGAATAGATATGTGATAAGTATTTTGTTTTGACCCATAGTTTGTAAAACATTTATTTTTTGTTTAAATTGTTACATCTTTTGAGAGTTACCCTCTCTTTATATGAAAAATGAAATGTGCTGATAAAACACATAACATGTGTCAACGATCGCTTAAAGATATACAATTCTTTAAATTGGTATGAAATAATAGAAAAAAACATAAAAAATTGACCCATTTATCGCAGATTCTCCGTCTATAAATAAATGAAATATGGATCATCTTGACTTACCTCCCTTTATATTGAATATTGTTTGAAATTCAAGTAACTGTAATTCAGCGTTAACATTAAATATTTCGAAAATTTCTTTTGCAAACGCATTTGTAGTGGTAATTCTAGTAAAACATGATGTGAAAATAATTTTGACTGGCATATTTTAGAATTAGGAACATCGAAAGCTTCAATAATTCGAAAATCCTATATACCCAGTTGTATAAGTGTTATAACTTATTTCTAAGAAAACACATTGACTTAAAAGTTTTAAAATATGTTCATGCAATCAGAGCAGACGATTTTGCAGTTTAACCGTATCTCTAATCAAGCTCAAAATACATAAAACAATGAGAATATGATTGACATATTCTTAGGTGGTAGGTACTTAGCAGTTCAGTGTAAGTTTAGTAATGTAAGTTTAGTATATTCTTGTTCGGCACTATATGACACATGCAACACGCATTGTATCAACCTCTTAGTAAATGAATGTAGATCAGTCTGCATCCTACTCGCTTTGTCTGATTATTCTATCGCAACCTTTGGTACCCTCATATATTCATCATGGATGACGTGGATGACGTATACCCTACTAAACTTTTCACGTATACCCTGCTAAACTTTTCAACAATGTGCATAGGTATTTTGTAATCCTATACTTACTAGATGTTTTGCAAGCATAATAAGGCGTTTTAACGCAGCTCGTAAATTCTGATTCAAATCCAAATAAGAAAATTTCTAAAATTAGAAAGGACTGGTGAGCTACTCTAATCCATCATGATGTGATACATATATCTATGAGAAGAGATCGCAATTTATAGACCATGTTGTAAGTTGATGATCACTGCGTGAAATAAACATGTTCAGTTTTATCTGTTTAAAGAAACTAACCCACCAAATAACGACAAAATAACACCGTAAAACCCTTTATCAAATATCTTTCCAGGTGGGTCAGGTTATATAATTATGTATATGTGCCGATTAAAACTATAGTGTTTTTTCAAGGGATTGAATATGCGTAATATGAATTGAGTTGTTACTGAAATCGAGTCCGAGTTTTGGGGTTTGTCCTGGCTGATTAACGCCGTTTATAGAGTTTGGATTTTCAAAATATGCAAGTTATATGTATATATACCTCGTCGTCAGTAGGTTTAGAAACGGTGTATATATATATATATATATAACTTACATATTTTGAGAATACAAACTCTATAGACACAATAAAAAACGGCGTAACCAGCCGGGCCAAACCCCAAAACTGGGACGTCGAATAGTTACCAGCATAATTCATTTTACGCATAGGCAATAACAGGTATTATAAAAAAAAGAGTTAATAAACGTATACTTTTAATCGGCATATATACATTATTATATGACATGAACATGAGTTTTGATAAACGTTTTTTAGTGCAATTTTGGTGTTATTTGGCGGCTTAGTTTCTTTAAAGAGCGAGTTGGTTCAGTTACAAACGTGTCATGCTTTGCATGACCTAATTTACATATTTGTTGAAAACATTCTGTCACACGAGAGTTTCTATTTAATTAAGTCAATCACCAGTAAATCCTCAATATTGTCCTTGAATATATTTTCTAATTCCTCTACTGTGTCACTCACCTTCTCTTATGAACGTTGCCTGAACAGCTTTAATTTGTTCACCGTGACAATGGCAACATTCAGGCTCTTTCTTTGGCCGCGCCTGATGAATTACTGCAGTAACTGAAATTTAAGTGATAACTCGGACCATGTCTGTTCAGAGACCCTCCAACGTGGTAGCTGAGATGTGTTTTCAGGACCTACTTCACCTCCATCCTCTTTACCTGTTTGTGAGCGTGGTCAATGGGAGCCTTTTTTCAGATGTATCCGTTTAATCATGCTGAAGAACACTAATGCAGTTTATCGATGACTAAAACTTAAAGCGTAACTGAAAATTACTGCAATTTCGAAGTTTCGGTTTCTCTTTATGATCGTCATGTGTTATACTCAATGGTAGGCACACTCTCAATGAAATACGTATGGTAATCACTTGATGAACATTTCCTGATACATGTGTTTATTTCAGAAAGGAATCTGCAGTGTCAGCTAACTTTACATTTACCACGGACACTGTTCCATCTATTATCTTCAGAATAGTTCTATGAAGGATCATGAAGGCTTCAAAGCAAATTGACACGATGGTCTTCACTGACACGATGGTCTTCACATTGGGTTTCAGAAGGCAATACCATTGTATCTGCTTGGCAACTAAATAGTTGGAATACAAATAAAATCCATCGCGTTGGGTTTGTTTACTTGTTTTGTCTTGTAAAAGTAGTTACTATTACCTCTCACGAACAGACTCAACCGAGTATGCTACTTTTCTCTTTTGTTTGTGTTTGTTGCTTCCAAGGGATCCTGTTTTCAGTATTTTTTGACATTTCACACTAGCGTTTTTAAAAAGTTGCCGCAACTACGAATCAGTATGTTATTACTTACTCACTGGTCCATTGGGATCACCATGCCCAATCTTTGGGCTTTAAAGTTAAATACCGCTTATGTCGGAGCTAGGGAGCGTGAGCCCGAGGTCTTGCAAATTATATTACCTCTCACGAACAGACTCAATATAACCGAGTTTGCTATTTTTCCGTCTTGTTTGTGTTTGTAACTTCCAAGGGATCCTCTTTTCAGTATTTATTTCCATTTAAATAATGTATTTTATAGTTTAAAAAAATATATTTTATAATGAACTGACAGCTTCCGATATGAAAGTTAGTTTAATACACTACAGAAATTCCAGAGGCTGGAGAAAACGTAGAGTCAACCTGAAGTGAAATTTCATTTAAACTTGTAAATCCCTTAACCACTCTTTATGGCAATACTGACACATACTATGTTTAGAAAACTGAGTGAACACATCCAAATGTAAATGACTTCCTAACAAGCAACTATTAAAATAATTAAACTTCTTTTGCTATTATGTTCAACATATTTTGACGGCCATTTTGAAAAAGGTAGTCATTTTGGACTTAAAGTATACCAGATTATACTTTATGACCTTTTGGCTATCATTTTGCGAAATGTGTTGGGTTGCCATAATATATGTTGTTAAAAACCTATTACATAAGAGTTCAACTGATCATTTATTACGCATTTAAATGGCGACCATTTTGAAACAATCTGATGTGGGTCAATAGTCAGATTTCTGTAGAAGGCTATTGTCTAGCTATGTGTCAAGTTTGGTGCTTTTGTCAAACAATGAACTGTTTTGCACCAATCGGCCCCACTGTAAGGACGCAATGAAGTAACATAGTTAGAGGCTCGAACCCGCGATCTCCAGATCCAGAGTTGTGCCGGTCCTCCGGTGTCTCAGAAACAGACCAAATACAAACAATTAATCAAGACAATGAAGAATCAACGTAGGTCAAGGTTGATCATTGTGACCTACGTTTGTTTGAAATCTGTAGTACTCTTGCAGATGTACATAATTATGTCCATGTAAAATTTAAACGGGGCTATTGGGGACTTGGAAACGGACCTAAAGGAAACATTAACCAGATCATTGAACGTGTAAAAGATCGAAATATATGTAGTTCTGATGTGTGTAAGTTTGAAAATTGTAGGTGTATCGGTGACTTGGCAACGGAGCTAAGAAGAAACCTTAACCAAATCGCTGTAGGTCAAGGTCGGAATGTGTAGTTGTATATGAAGTTTGAACAGTGTATAGGGTTCGGTAGCTTTGAGAATTCTGTACCTAACCATATATACCGATACCATGAGATATATCGAGACACCTTAAACAAGATCACTGAAACGTAAAAAGTAAACCTATGTGACATTGATGGGTCAGAATGTGTAGTAATATTATATAACTATAGACTTACGAACAACCTTAACCAAGGTGTGACTAGCAGCGAGAACCATAGCTCTTCCCATAGATATGTATGTACATACCATAAGAGCTATGATTCTCGCCGCTAAGGTGTGACATACGTACATACGGACAGGGGAAACGCCATAAAATAAATGCCTCCTTCAATATTTTAGTGAGGAGCAATACTCTATTCTCAAAACTGTTTTTCAGATAACAATATTATGCGCATAAAACATTAGATGACCTGCACTATTTAAATTTACTGAAAGGGACCACTGCTAACAACCTCACAGCAGCATGAGAACAGCATGTAAAAGAAGGTACACAGATTTACCTCCCTTTAATCATACACACATCTATAAAAATAATGCAGACCTAAGGACACCGCGAAAATTATCTAAATTTTACCAAATACTTCCCAACTTTAAACACACATATCATGAAGTGTTCTACTGATACACGTTTCATTCACGCCAAATCCAATCACACATTTATTTTTCTTTCTAATGATAGTATTTTGCTTTTCTTGCATTAAGAGCAAAAAAGGAGTTTGACGAAAACGTTGACTAGGTCAAAACCTCGATTTTAAAGAGAAAAGCGAAAAATGATGATATTTTTAACTTTAAACATATTTTTTATACAATTTCTTATTTTGAAAATAAACATAAATTATTATAATCCCATTTTGCTATTCACTAAGAATCTTTTGAATGCATTCTCATCAAAATCAGTGCATAAATGAAAGAGGAGATAGAAGGAAAAGTTAAGGTGCCACGTGATATTTTGGTTACTTCATTGGTTAAGGTAGGAAGTTTCCTAGCTGTTTATTAATATGACTGTGAATTATGTAACAGCCAAGGTTGGGGACATACAATCCAGACTCTATTGTACCTATACCTTTAGGACGTCCTAATGGTTAAAAGGCGGAGGAACAATAAACCTTAGAATTACACATACACAGGGTTGGGGCCATTTTTTCACAATAAGTGTTATTGGTCGAACAGTTCTTGAGATTATTCCTTCCGGGGTGGAGTAATTTTGATTAAATAATGACTTATTTTTTATATAAATGAAACCGTCTTAGAACTAATGATCGAAAAACTGTTTTTTGAGATTTTTATTTTTGTAAACTGTAAGCGGATGAACAGACAGATAATGGATGGAACTAACGCATAAGTCCTTCTGGCCATTAGCATTATACATGAATACTTGCACAAGAATCACAATGTCACAATGTCAATTGTGTCACAATACAGGACTATACACTACTTCTTGTGTCACAATGCAGGAATATACACTATTTCTTGTGTCACATTACAGGACTATACACTATATTTTGTGTCAAAATACAGGACTATACACTATATCTTGTGTCACAATACAGGACTATACACTATATCTTGTGTCACAATACAGGACTATACACTATATCTTGTGTCACAATACAGGACTATACACTATATCTTGTGACACAATACAGGACTATACACTATTTCTTGTGCCACAATACAGGACTATACACTATTTCTTGTGCCACAATACAAGACTATATACTATTTCTTGTGCCACAATACAGGACTATACACTATTTCTTGTGTCACAATACAGGACTATACACTATTTCTTATGCCACAATACAGGACTATACACTATTTGTTGTGCCACAATACAGGACTATACACTATTTGTTGTGCCACAATACAGGACCATACACTATTTCAAATGAATTAATGTTGGCTTGTGTGCATGCTTACACAGTAGAGTGACAGTTGATTAAGTTAAAAGCAGAAAGGAACATTTTACTAATATTTTTTTTTATTTTTTTTTACACATTGGTCGTTTATTTTCCTCCTATCTGTAGAGCATACATGAATACAAACATACAAATAGACATTAAACACATTATTATTTGCAAAGACATAAATAATCAAGATAAGAACAAAACTGTTCCAAACAGTAGAAACATTCAAGATTGCAAAGCAGTTTAGTGGTCTTGTTTTTCTTTTTTATCATTCTGAAAAGTGAAACAGTTACATTTATTTAAAAACGTTTATTCTGTGTTATTACTGCGTTTGTACAAGTCAATGTTTGCATAACATTTCCATGCAAATCAGTCAATATTTGCATAACATTTCCTAGCTGCGAGAATCATAGTTCTTATGGTGCGTACCTACCATAGATGGTAGGTAGGTACATACTACCATAAGAGCCATAATTCTCATGTCTAAACATTTCCATGCAAGTCAATGTTTTCATAACATTTCCAGTGTACACAAATAATGCTCAGACAATAATTAAACCGTTATTACTGTTCCTGACTTTTAAAGGAAAACTAAAGACATCAAATCTCAAAAACCACCAACAGCATATACTGGTACAATATAATATGTTCAGTTGTCTTCACAACATGTCTTTACTTATACACCTTGAATGCTTCCCGATTTCAAAGTTATTCCAGTGCTGTTCACTGCTGACAGTACTTGTTGACCTCACCCTCTATCTCCTGCATGGTTTGTAGCACACTTGTTAATCTGTCCTCGTCCATCTCAAATCGCAGTACGTCAGACTGAAATATACAAGTGTATTTGTTATGTTTAATGAATATTCAATCATTACCAAATCTTTGTATTAGGCATGTATTTAGCTGAATATAAACATCTTAGCATCTTAAAGAAACTAATCTGCCAAATAACAGCAAAATTACACTGCAAAACCGTTCATGAAATCTCTATCCAGGTGTCCAGGTCATATAATAATGTATATGTGCTGATTAAAAGTATATGATTTTCATGGGTTCTTAAAATACCTGTGACTGAATAAGCCTAAAATGAATTATGAGTTGATAACTCTTCAGTTTTGGGGTTTGTCCTGGCTGGTTAAAGCCATTAATATTGTGTCAACAGAGTTTGGATTCTCAAAAAAGTTACATATACAGGTCGTCATCAGTAGGTTTAGAAAGGGAGTACATATGTTGTAAGATTTGTCTGCTGTTGGCGGGCTAGCTACTTTAATACATGTGTATGCTTAGCATGTAACTTGTTGAACATACACATTAATGATTTTCTTTGACATTTTTTAGCATAACAACGTGTTCGGAGTCGGACTGAAATTACAAGTTTTATAAATCGTTTTTAGCATTACAACATCACTGTCATGTATACATTTAGCATGACATGTAAATATTTAGCATGATAACATATATAGATATCTAGCATGACAACATATATATAGATATTTAGCATGACAACATATATATATGTTTAGCATGACAGCATTGATATATGTTTGTAGTTATGCGATATATAAAATCTCACATTCAAGCTTATTTAATACTGAATTGAATAAAATTGGTATGATGCTTGGCACAGCCTTGCATCAATTATGATGCTTGGCACAGCCTTGCATCAATTATGATGCTTGGCACAGCCTTGCATCAATTTCGTATAATTTTATCCAACTTGTTTAATAATTTCAATATTGAACAGTCACTCATGTAAGATCTTCTACATGTATATATTTACCTTGACAACATGTACATATTTACCTTGACAACATGTACATATTTACCTTGACAACATGTAAATGTGTATTATAGCAGCATATATGTTTTATAGCATGACCATACATATTTTAGCATGACAACATCTGAATGTTTGTCATGACAATGTTTATGACTGAGTTTGAAAGCTGTTTTGAAACATACTTCTAAACTTGCATGACAGTGTACATGAAACACTTAAAATTAGATTCATCATTTTTAGAAAATTTCATTACAAAAGGAAAAACATGCCTAAATTAACTTGTATAAAAGACAAAGTATCAGTTAACTAACTTTAAAATGTCACTCTAGACAATGCTTATTACAATGAATGATGTTAGTCAAAAATGGTATACAAACAACAACTTCTTTTTGACAAATATGTATGTGAGAACAGTTTTTACCTTTTGAGTTTCAGCTGAACTATTTGGTCCCAGGTGCAGTTCCATAATGGCTGTTGGTGCATTTATTTGATCAATGTGTTTTGCCTGAGATTTAATGTCTATTCGCCATGACACTTGTTTCAGGGTATTGTTCCATGTTGTCCGAGATATCATAGATTCGTGAATTTTGTTTTTATGGCTTTTCCAAAATTTTCGTAATGCATTGGCTTGGTTTTCAGTTATATTTCCTTCCTTTTTGGTCTTTTGTGCTATAATAAATGCTTCTGATTGATTTAAATCCATATCAGCTGAAACCAGACTCTGAAAATATAAATTTGGAAATTATTTGTACAAGTGTGTTATTACATTAATATTATAGATGTAAATCAATTCCTTGAAGTCCCTATCCCACCATCAACAAGTCAAATTTTACAACAGATGTACACCGTTTCTAATTATGATGAGGCATTTATATAACTTACATATTTTGAGAATCCAAATTCTATAGACACAATATAAACGATTTTAACCAGGCAGGTCAAACTCCAAAACTGGGAGCGTCGAATTAAGAGTTAACCAACTCATAATTCATTTTACCCATATTCAATCACGGGTATTTTAAGAACACAGGAATAAACCTATACTTTTAAAATTGGCACATATATACATTATTATATGACCTGGATAGAGTTTTGATAAACATTTTTGTATTATAATTTTGGCTTTATTTGGCGGGATAGTTTCTTTAAATCTTTTCAAAATACTGATATTAAGCTATAAAGTATAAAAGTTTGCAACGATTCATAACTTTCACATGACATCATCAAAATAATTTGACCAATCAGTGATCAATAAAATAAAAGACCTCCACATTCTGGTAGGGGGTAAACTCGGTGTTTATCTTTGGTGCTCAACTGACTTTAGCCCTTTATAAAACTATTTTGTAGTGATAATTATATTGAAAGATTTATTTTTTATATACATCTATGTATCTTCTTTTGGCATTGCCTGATTTTAAAACACCAATACGGATACATGTAATTTAAATCATGATCTAATATTTTTATTTTTCATATAGAGATTGAGGATAAAGTCCGAGTAAACCCTTTATTTTCACCTACTGAATATCTCAACCTACCGGAAGTTGACCGGATGTGAAAGTTATGAATCGTGAGTGCTAAACATTGAGCGATTTGCAGCTGAATCACAATATCTTTTGGTAAAATTTTTCATAAACATATAAGGATATATTTATTATATGAAACTGTGCAAATTAAATGACAAAAAATCAGGCCTGCCAACATTTTTGAACATAAAATCCAGAGATTTTTAAAATTTAAGATTTAAAGCGTGCCAATTTTTTTTTTTAAAGGAAATTTGAGCATGCGAAAACGATTTTCACACTGTTTTTTTAAGAGTAAATTTAAATAATTTATGCAATTAATATTTATGCATTGTTCGATATTTATAATAGATCGGCCTACTTCAACATGCACAATAATAGTTTGTTTTAGGAAAGACTTTGTAATAGAAATACTTGGTTTAATTTATACCACAACTGTTTTTTGATGAACATGCACATACTATTCTACACATATGCATACTAAATGCAAGTACAAAGTCTTCATAATACTTAAACAAATTATAATCATCTTACACGGCAGCAGCTGTTATAGTGATACCACATTTAAGGAGTCACTAGTTCCTCACAGTTCCTATTTCAATTAGGTTGACCAATTAAAGAAACCTGGAGATATATTGCTGCTATTGCACATGCTGTTATGTCACGAAAGGAACTAATTATGTACTTAGATGTTAATTGTCAATTCAGTCAGTGCATTACACTGATGACCTCAACTGATTTGATTTTTGTAAATACTCTCCTTTGCATCACTGATCAAATGTGACAATATAGCTGTTAAATCATGAAAAAAAATAAAAATACTGATGGAAACTCCGGAGATTGTACACTTAAATTCGGAGATCCGGAGAACAAATGAAAAATCCAGGGAATAAAGATTTTATCCAGAGATTTGGCAGGCCTGAAGAATATTCAAAATAAAAATAAAAGTTTGATAAATTATTAAAATTGACTGAAAATAAATCCATTCTTTTAAGCTTCTTTTCAAATACAGTGTACTCCTTGAATGTATAGTTGATACATCCCTAAATAAGGATTTATAGTCCTTACATGACAGGGACAATAACTGATTACAAACTAGAACTACTTAAAAATGAAGCATTAACATATTTCATATATTTTATCATTAATTGATGCCAAAATGTATCGTAGTGTATTTTATATAGTCAGCCACCACGGCAATATTATAGTATCCACTTCAGTAGTCTCATTTATTGACGTATTTTTTTTACATATGGACGTTTATAGACACAGTACCTAGGAGGACGGCATAGATCAAAAATTGTCTTGCCGTTCGTAGATGTGTATTTTATGCACCCTTTGGAAACAAGGGGCTGCTGTGGGGAAACAAGGGGCTGTCACAGCCCAGTGGACATGCAAACTGGAGGAATTGGGTTTATGCCTCACTGGCGCCACTGAGTTTGTTATTGGGAAGACACTTTCGTTTGTTAGAACCAGGAGGTCGTATGTATCGGAGTGTTCCTCTGAGCATGTTAAAGAACCACAGAAATCTATTAGAGCAGGCTCCCAGATCATAGAAATCTATTAGAGCAGGTAAGAATCGTCACATCGTCACAAGTCGAGCTCCCGGTGGGATTTGAACCCGCAGCGGTGAGAGGCAAAGGTTTACAACGCAAGTTTACGTCGTTAACCATTCACATTCAGTCTAGTTGACATTACTCGGGTACCAGTCAAATGCCAGACCGTGTTAACCTCTAGACGATTTACTGAAATGATGTAGCCTTATAAAGGAAGATGAAAGGTGGGTGTAAATTATGGTGGGCGTGTCCAAAACTTTTGGCAAAAAGTGAGTTTAGTTACCTTAATTAAATTGGTGCATTTTAACAACAGTGAATTGAATTCATCATCTGACAGATTTGGATATATCTCAGTTTTTAGAAAAACGTCTGTTAATTCTGTTTCACCATAATACGATCGCTTGGCAATTCCATTTAGCAAAGCGAGCAGGTTTTTGGTTTCATCTGCCATTTTGTGTATCATGTGACATAAGATCATAATCTTCAAAACGCTCTTTTGTCTTTGCTTTTACTTCAAATTAGTCAAAAGAAACCCTCTGCCTAACAAGGAAGAAACAACAACAACAAACATGGCTGCGCCCATGTCGGCAATTAGAAGTCCTCATTCAAAGGCCTTTAAACAAGAAAGTGTAACATTTGAGCAGGAGCAAGATGCTAATTCAGCTTTATCTGACTTAGACAGAGGTATTGTATTCCAAATGAATCTTCTGTAGGTTATCTTTAATCAACATTGGTTTTCGCGAACGACAGTTCCTTTCTTGTCCGGGTCTGAATGCTTACCTACATGTACTTACTTGGTATACTTGGTTGTCGAGAGTACTTGAAGCTGCGCTGACCGAGTGGTTAGCATACTTGTTTCACTTCCCAGAGGTCCCGGGTTCAATTTCCGATGGTGTCATGTCCCCATTTTTTCAAACATACACCCGCAGTACCTTACGCTTGCCAGTTACTGTGAAAGTATGCCATCCTTCGGAGAGGATGTAAAGGTGTCTGTCTCGTGTGCAGGGAGAGCAATAGCCAGTGCACATTAAAGATCATGCTAAATGTCTGTGTTAACCAACATCAGAGACTTGTACTCATAAACTATCCAAGGAAACAAGCTGCTCATAATACTCAAAGAGTGTGTAGCAATGTATTCTTTCTTTCTTCAAATACTTCAGTAGTAAATACTGTAGAGGTGCGCGTCTGTGCAAGTTAGTGAGAATAAAGGTAAAAATGTGATAGACAGGACAGTTTGAGAGTGAGATCGAATAAAATGTGATAGTGTTACTTTACAGAGGAGTGGGTTGTACAGTCATGGGTAAAACAGATAGTATGTATCTGTATTAGGGAGAGAGGATACATATAGACAGATAGATGTCAGAGCAAGGCCAGATGCATTAAAGAAGTAATGTGTAGAAAAGGGGCTTAGATCATTATTTTCATTATTTTTTTTGAGAGGTTAAATACTTTAAGCTCTCAACTGTCTCAGTTGCAAACACTACACTATCTATTTTTTATGGTTTCAGTTGGCAAATTATGTCATCACAAGAAAGAGCTTTAAGTTTGCTCTATTTTACAGTTGTCTATACAAAAATATTGTTCGTAACTTTTGGTGCAAACATGTTTTGGGATTGAGAAGCTGCAGTGGGCGAGTGGTTAGCATTATTGCCTCTCAATCCAGATGACCTTGGTTTGATTCCCGGTGGGGTCACCTCTCTGGTTTTTAAAACGCGCTCCCGTAGTACCATATTTGAGCAAGATACTGTTGAGCAAGATACTGTGAAAGTATGTCATCCTTCAGAGGGGATGTAAAGCCCTTGGTCCCGTAGTGCAGGGAGAGCAGTGTCTCTTTCCTACATTTTGTGAACATAACACATACCATCACAGTTGGGAATTTTTGTGTGGTTTTTCATAAAATTTGGAAAAATACAAGATAACATTCATTTCATAATTGTATCTTTAATACAGTACTGGCATTTTCTTCTCAATACTTGTCACACTTTCGCTACTTTTTTTCTTTCAATTTCCCCCACCCCAGAAAAACACCAGAGAGCCATACCCTATATGCACGTAAAAGCTTCGGTGTTAATCAGTTATACAATAAGCACATAATTATATATGTTTGCTCGGAAATGAGGCTGCCCTGATAATCACAATTGATTGTGTACATTATCAGAAGAAAGAAAAATATACAGTCTGAAAATTGTTCAGCTCTAATAATTATGTATTTTCTGTCTAATTCACAGGAAAGGAAATCTGGAACCTCTTTGCAGAGAACTATATAGCCTATTTATTCCTCTCCTGTCTTGCAGTCAGGGTAGTTCTAACTTTGGAGCATCTGCTTGATACACCTTTTCTCTTTGGACTTGACAACTACTCAGAGTCTCCCGTGATGAAATAAGCTGATTTTCATTGAACTTTCTCTAATTTGTGAATATCTTGTTGGTAGTTGGGAACTCGTCTATGATAGAGAATATTCTGTTGGTCCTTCCATTGCTAAGTAAGATTAATTTTAAAATTTGGTATCCTACTATTTAATAATTTATTGATTTTTCTCCTCAAATTTGGCAGTTTCAACCAACAAACTTAGACAGTGACTTGAAACAGAAGCAGTAATCAATAAAATCAGCAGCCCAAGAATTAAAAACATATGAAAACACCCCAATTATCACCTTTACTAGCATAGATAAAAAAAAAATATGCGGTGCAAAAAACACTTCCAGTTGAGTTTATTCTTCTATAAATAACTCCTATCACCTATATGTCTTCCTGCGTTTATGGCAGCTAACCCCAATATGATGGCTCATGCATTAATTGGACAACAAGCCATCCAGTATATTTGCTGCAGATGGGTCCATGTATGTATCGATAACTGTGTCAGGTAAAGCCAAATGTTTGAAAATTCTGCCGGAACTGATGTTTTCCCTTCTAATTTTTTTCCGCTGCACAATTATGGTAGAATCTGAGGTTTATTTTTGTCTTTCGAAGGAAACAAGACAAAAATTCCTTAACTGCCCATATCCTAAACAAAGTGTAATTGTATGTTATTCTATCAACAGGGCTGAGGTCCATGAAAGTGGGTGTACAATGTGAGGCTGTTGTTAAGTTTCCGAGACTGTTTGAAAAGTATCCATTTCCAATCCTCATCAATTCTGCATTCCTACGACTGGCAGATGTCTTCCGGGCAGGGTAGGTGATAATAAAGATGTATATATATTTATTTTTTTTAATTATTTCTTACAAATACAAGTATGTACGGTACAGTACCGGTATGGCCTAAAAAAAAAATTGTGTGGTTCGGGTCACCCGGCCCTACCTACGAATACCCGCCGACCCTGACGTTTTTTTGGTCCATTTCGAAAAAAAAATAAATAATAATTCTGTGCATCTTCTTTGCGTTCATAAAAAAAAATCCTTAAAAAAAAAATCCGACCTACCCTACCTACCAATTTTGAACATGTTACCAGAACCACACTATTTATTTTTTTAGGCCTAATAACTTTTAACATATATTGAAAAATGAAATTATCGGTTTGTAAATATATGTGTTATGGAACATAATCATTTATATATAAAAAAAAATCTTGAAGAAAAAAGGTAGCTCTGCTGATATATTCATTTGTACAACATTAATCCTTTCTGTATTTTGCGTGTTTGACTATAATTATCTGTAACAACTTGATTCAATCATGAACAAAACATTCTTATATTTTCCCAGAAACAACTTTATTCGTTGGTGTATATTGCGTGTAACACAGCAGAGTGAGAAACATCTTGACAAGATCCTTAATGTAGAAGAGTTTATGCGGAGAATATTCACTGTCTACCACAGTAATGACCCAATTGCTAGAGCCATCACCCTCAGGTAATATAATAGTTTCATACCATGTTTAAGTTTTACAAGTTAATAATATCTGCATTTTTGAAAAAACATCGGATATATTGTTTTCATTGCGGGCCTTATGTCACCGTCCGTCCATCCCACCCTAGTAGGCAGAACTCCTCCTAGACCATACAAGATATTAAAAGTCAATCTTTGCGGAAAGGTTGATTAGGTCAAAAGGTTTTCATTAAAGATTAGAAACTTGAAGGTCAAGGTCATTTCTGAAAATTTCTTGGGATGGAACTCCTCCAAATCATTCGAGGTAAGAAGCTGACACTTTATGGGAAGCTTTTTTGAGGATAAGAGAATGTCATTAAAGGTGTCATGAAAGGTCTGAAATTTGACCCTTCACCATCAAGGTTAGTGTCAGGACTTAGTTCTTTGTCTAAAAATGGCTTGTGGACTGACCTGACCTTGACATTAAAGAGGAAGGTCAAATTTCAGACATTTATTGACATCCTCTGAATGTCTAAATTTCTGAAATCAGAGTATTCGATAAATGTCTGAAATTGAATAAATGTCTGAAAACAGAGGATGTCAATAAATGTCTGAAATTTGATCTTCACCTTTAAAGTCAAGATCATGACTTGATTTAAAACTGGGCTTGAATAACCGTTTGAGATAGGAAGCTGAGACATTGTAGGAAGCTTGATCAGGATGAGGGGATGTCAATGAAATTTGACCTTCATCTTCAAGGTCAGGACTTAGTTTCGTGCCTGAAAATTTGCTTGTGGACGGAACTCCTTCCAGACTGTTCAAGGTAAAAAGCTAAAACTTTACAGGAAGCTTGTTGAGGATGAGAGGATGTCATTAAAGGTCTGAAATTTGACCTTGACCATCAATTTCAAGGTCAGGACTTGAGGTATCATTGAGGTATTGAGAATGCAGATATTTCCTGATGGCTCAACTTGCACTAATCTTTTGAAATAGAATAGTTTGTTTTAGAGGTTCTAATATGGGAGAAGTATAGATCAAATAGTGTTCAGGCATGTCCATGGAGTCATCAAATTAACATGGGGCTTGCATATAAAGTATGAGGTGGCAGAGGTTATCCTAAACAATAAGCGTGTTGTGGTATTCTAATTCAGGTTTACAGAGCTACAGATAAGCTTTTTGATCTATTGGGTATTTACCCATCGGTATTTATTTAATTGGGTATTTCATGATTTCCACTGGGTAAAATAAAACAATAAAAGTTTGCGACATTGTTTTGGGGTGGCATTTCACTAATATTGTATACACAAAATCTATGAAAATTTACTTCTTTTACAAGGTTACTGGGTGTCCCGTCAACAACCCCTATATTGCTCAATTTGCACTGGTTGTTTTGTCATTTGACAACTTTGATTACTTTATTGATACCCATGCTTTTTATTTTAATTGGGTATTTAAGCAAATACCCTGCTTATCTGTAGCTCTGGGTTTAACTACATTGCATAACCTATATGTATACATAATATGTATCAACTATATGTATAATCAATAAATTATATGTATAAACTATATTTACAAGCCATAAATTATAGGTATGAATTATATTCATACACTACATTATGTATAAGCTTTGACTATTAACTATATGTTATTTTCATACAGGACTTTGGGCAGCATATCGATCATCATTGCTGAACGTAAAAACATCCACCACAGTGTAGTGATCAGTCTCGACTCCCATGATGCAGTGGAGGTGGATGCCGCCGTCTACGCTTCACAGAAGTTCTCCGAACAGTCCAGGTAACAAATGTTGATAATAACTATTCAGGTATTTAACGAATATACAAGTAATTGTGAGATGGTGGGAGTTACCTCCCCTTATTACCACAGGCATCTACGGTAAACAAAGGGCTGTGAATCTGGCTGAATCGGTATGCCTCCTGGTCCCTGTTCATGACCGGGTTGTGCAGTCTTATCTCTGATATTTACTGTACGTGCCTGCAACCTCAAAGTTCCGTGTCACACTGGAGGTCAAAGGTCATATGATTGAAATTGGTTCTTGGCAATAACTCCTAACTTGCTGAAAGGATTTGTATGGTACTACAAAGAGCTCTGGGTTCGAGTCCCAGTGGAGGCAGGACATTTTCACCACCTATTATTGTGGCATAAGAATAGTTCCTTTTACTATAGAATGTTATCAGACATCATTTGCCTATTGCATTTACCTTTTATACAACAGGTCTTTTGCAGCCAATATTTGTTTACTGAGTTAATCTTTATAACAGGGTGTGTGTACATGAACATATTAACTTTATATCATAGGTATACCGGTACACAATTTCACAAAATCACAAATAAAAGCATTAAAACGTGACCAACGAATAGGAAATGGTTTTCGTGTATTTCATTTATTTGGTAAATAAACTGTTTCAACAATGCTTGTGGCAGTTGATTTAAAACAAAAGTTTAATGTTTATTTCAGGGTGTTTGCAGCCAATGTTTGTGACAAAATATCAGAGATGATTAACAGTATTGCCACACCTGTAGACCTGAAACTCTCCCTCATCCCTGTCCTACAGTACATGCACCATGATGTCTCTATGGCAACCAAGGTGAGTAATTAGTGACAACAACAGTATTGCCACACTTGTGGATCTGAAACTCTCCATCATACCTGTCCTACAGTACATGCACCATGATGTCTCATGGCAACCAAAGTGGGTAAATACAATACACGCACCATGATTTCTCTATGGCAACCAAGGAGGGTAAATACAGTACATGCACCATGATTTCTCTATGGCAACCAAGGTGAGTAAGTAGTGACAACAACAGTATTCCCACACCTGTGGACCTGAAACTCTCCCTCATACCTGTCCTACAGTACATGCACCATGGTGTCTCCATGGCAACCAAGGTGGGTAAATACAATACACGCACCATGATGTCTCTATGGCAACCAAGGTGGGTAAATACAATACACGCACCATGATTTCTCTATGGTGGGTAAATACAATACTTGCACCATGATGTCTCTATGGCAACCAAGGTGGGTAAATACAATACATGCACCATGCTGTCTCTATGGCAACCAAGGTGGGTAAATACAATACATGCACCATGATTTCTCTATGGTGGGTAAATACAATACATGCACCATGATGTCTCTATGGCAACCAAGGTGGGTAAATACAATACATGCACCATGCTGTCTCTATGGCAACCAAGGTGGGTAAATACAATACATGTACCATGATGTCTCTATGGTGGGTAAAACAGTACATGCACCATGATGTCTCTATGGCAACCAAGATGGGTAAATACAATACATGCACCATGCTGTCTCTATGGCAACCAAGGTGGGTAAACACAATACATGCACCATGATGTCTCTATGGTTGGTAAATACAGTACATGCACCATGATGTCTCTATGGCAACCAAGATGGGTAAATACAATACATGCACCATGCTGTCTCTATGGCAACCAAGGTGGGTAAACACAATACATGCACCATGATGTCTCTATGGTGGGTAAATACAGTACATGCACCATGATGTCTCTATGGCAACCAAGGTGGGTAAATACAGTACATGCACCATGATGTCTCTATGGCAACCAAGGTGGGTAAATACAGTACATGCACCATGATGTCTCTATGGCAGCCAAAGTGAATAATTAGTGACAACAACAGTATTGCCACACCTGTAGACATGAAACTCTCCCTCATACCTGTCCTACAGTACATGCACCATGATGTCTCTATGGTGGGTAAATACAGTACATGCACCATGATGTCTCTATGGTGGGTAAATACAGTACATGCACCATGATGTCTCTATGGTGGGTAAAGTACATGCACCATGATGTCTCTATGGTGGGTAAATACAGTACATGCACCATGATGTCTCTATGGTGGGTAAATACAGTACATGCACCATGATGTCTCTATGGCAACCAAGGTGGGTAAATACAGTACATGCACCATGCTGTCTCTATGGTGGGTAAATACAGTACATGCACCATGATGTCTCTATGGCAACCAAAGTGACTAACTAGTGACAACAACAGTATTGCCACACCTGTAGACATGAAACTCTCCCTCATACCTGTCCTACAGTACAAGCACCATGATGTCTCCATGGCAACCAAGGTTGGTAAATAGTTGCAACAAATCTTCATGAAGAGGAGATAGTATGTTTGCTTGTTTTGGGCATGTGAGAAGTATCTATGTGGGGATGCATAGTCCTTAACCTCCATTCGCAGATGTTGTAAGGGTAGACCTGTTAACTTGACATTATTGCTTGCCAAAGTGAACGAATTTGGGAGAATTGGTTCTTATCCTCATGTGTAGGCTAATACTTAAGTAAGCAAGCATGTCATGGTTCTTTTTGTACAGTCAATGAAAACTTTGTTTTTGTTGAAAGGTGCAGTTATTGTCTGCTTTGTGATACAACAGTCCTTAAAAAAATGATTACACATTTAGTCTTAGTTAAAAATAGATGTATTTCTTTGGAAAAAATATTTTTAATTTTTAACAGTTTATGATATTAAATTGTATTGATTACAGGCTAGGAATGTGTGTCTGTCACTGCTGTCCTGCTACCCTGCTGAAAAATTCATCATGATGACACTACGTACAATGTCTCACCTGAGTACACTTTCCCTGATTGATATTCCTGCACAAGTAAGCATCTGTAAAACCTTGACTAGATATACCTGCACAGGTAATCATCTGTAAAACCTTGACTCGATGTACAGGTATGCATCTGTAAAACCTTGACTAGATATACATGTACAGGTAAGCAACTAGAAAACTTTGACTAGATGTACAGGTAAGTATCTGTTAAAACCTTGACTACATCTACCTGTACAGGTAAGCATCTGCAATACATCCACTAGATATACCTGTACAGGTAAGCATCTGTTAAAACCTTGACTACATATACCTGTACAGGTAAGCATCTGCAATACATCCACTAGATATACCTGTACAGGTAAGCATCTGTTAGAACCTTGACTACATATACCTGTACAGGTAAGCATCTGTTAGAACCTTGACTACATATACCTGTACAGGTAAGCATCTGTTAAAACCTTGACTACATCTACCTGTACAGGTAAGCATCTGCAATACATTCACTAGATATACCTGTACAGGTAAGCATCTGTTAAAACCTTGACTACATATACCTGTAAAGGTAAGCATCTGCATAACATTCACTAGATATACCTGTACAGGTAAGCATCTGTTAAAACCTTGACTACATATACCTGTACAGGTAAGCATCTGCAATACATTTACTAGATATACCTGTACAGGTAAGCATCTGTTGAAACCTTGACTACATCTACCTGTACAGGTAAGCATCTGCAATACATTCACTAGATATACCTGTACAGGTAAGCATCTGTTAAAACCTTGACTACATATATCTGTACAGGTAAGCATCTGCAATACATTCACTAGATATACCTGTACAGGTAAGCATCTGTTAAAACCTTGACTACATATACCTGTACAGGTAAGCATCTGCAATACATTCACTAGATATACCTGGGAGTACTCATTTAAATTCTCCCAGATGTGTATAGGAATAGTGATTGTTACACCCGCATTCTATAGTTTATAACAATTTTATTTCTTAATATGAAACGCATACCGTTCAGTTGCTGAAAGTCAAATATATGAGGAGTTTTCCCCCTGCAAAACAAATTTAGGGAGGATTCAGTCTGTCCGTCTGTCCGTCTGTAGACACAACCTTGTCCTCTTCATACCTCTTCATGGCTTCAGCCACACTCATGAACCTTTTACGGGTGGATTTTCCATGATGAGAGGATGACCTCTATATGTTTTTGGGGTCAGGTTCATGATAAAGGTCACCATAATCAGATCGTAAAAACCCTTGTTCGCTCTATTACGTTTCAAGATTCGTAGTCAGGTACACTTCCATGATCCGAATGGGGTAGATCATTCAGCCTTTCTCTACTTACAACTAATGGGTGAATATTTGGAATGTGTTAAACCAGTGTGGCTTATATCTAAATCAAAATTGTGTTCACTAAAATTGTAGGTTGAGCTGCTCCTGTCACATTTAGAGAAGGATCTACGGAGGAATGTGAATGTTGTGTGCCTCCAGGAGTTGAGGAAAATTGCAGAAAAAGCTCCACATTTGTGGACGTACCAACACGTACAGGTCAGTAAGCATGGTTGTCACCTTCGTGACACTAGGATGACTTGGTCGGTTGTCCTGCAAGATTTATTATCAAACGTGTTTTCCACATTGAGACATAACAGCTAATATGATAAATAACCCCAAAAAGCCATTCTTTGCAGAAAGATGACAGGAACAATTAACAAAAATGTCAGCATTAAATAAGCAGGTGAAAGGGACATTCATTTTTGTTCTCAGCATTACTTTGGGGTTGTCTCTAACTAGCCTTTGGCTTATCTGTGATCAGATATGATTATATATTTCCAAGCTTGTTCGCTTGTTCTGTGTTCTGCCTTGATAGGCTAGGGTGAGTACTCAAGTGCTCCCGTGTCGGGTTGTGTAGCTGTATTACTCGCTGCATAAAAGGATGACCCAAGACATTTTATAAGGAAAACAAACAAAAATATTTACCTGTGCTAAAATAGTGTACATTTTCACATACTTTCTAAAGAATCAGACATTTCTGCCAATTCGGATATGGCTGTGATTCGCAAAACAATCCATTCCTATATCTTTGCCCCAAGAACAGGGATATGCTTTATTTTCTTTATTCAATTTAAAATCATATCCTGCCCCCACAGTGCCCTTGATGCATGGAATATGGACTAGCAGAGTTTTGTGAAAGAAATATTTAATCCTTAACATCTTTAGAATAATAATTTTATGATATGGCAATTTTCATTTCTGCCTCATATCAACCCTCGACATATATCAGCCGTTGAGTTAAAGATTTACCTGTATCAGACCTCAAGCTTAAGCTCTACCTTTATCAGCCCTCAAGCTTAAGCTCTACCCATATCAGCCCTCAAGCTTTAGCTCGGCCTATATCAGCTCTTGAGCTAAATCTCTACCTATATCAGACCTCGAGCTTAACCTCTACCTTTAATTAATATCAGCTCTTGAGGTAAAGCTCTACCTATATCAGCTCTCGAGCTTAAGACCTATCTGTATCAGCCCTTGAGCTAAAGCTTTACCTATATCAGCCTTTGAACTAAAGCTCTATCTATATCAGCCCTCGAGCTAAACTTTTACCCATATCAAGACTTGAGCAAACGCTCTACCTATATCAGCCCTTGAGCTAAAGCTGTGCCTATATCTACCCCCATATCAACAGTCAATCTTAGGCTCTACCTATATTAGCCCTCAAGCAAATGCCCTACCTATATCAACCCTGGAGCAAATGCTCTACCTATGTCAGCCCTAATCCTATACAGGGCTGTACAAATAATTTGTTTAGCCACTAGTCCGGGACTAGTCACCCTGTCAAAAGTGACTAGTCCCCAAAAAAATGTGACTAGTCCCAAAAAATGGACACAAGTCCTGAATTCTTTTGATTTCTCAATATGTTAAAACTGCGTCTTGCATACTCATTACAATTCATTATACACAGTAAAGGAAACCATCCTTATTTACTCTTCAGACAATTAATGTATGTTTCAGTGGTATAGATTGTAGACTGCCATTGGGTGAAACAGTAGCAATAGTAAGAATCACATCTGCATTTTTAAATTTCAATATAGATATTGAGTTTCATATTACAGTTCAGATAATCATTTAATGGAGAGAAAAAAAAGTCATAACTTTATATAGGACTAAGGTTAGGGGCTACAGATGAGATTCTTACATTTTACCTAATGCAAAAAAAAAAATAACATGTGAATTAATATAAACATTTTATTTTTATGTTTTTGTCCACTACACCAGATGATTTTGACTTTTTGATTGGTGTCCTCTTTTTATTTTTACTTTCACTTTCGCTTTCACTCTGAATATTTTCCTTATTTTTAACACTGAAAAAGTTCAACAAACTCATTTTTGAAATGTAAACATTAGCACTGCCGAATACGAAATCAAACTGATTATGTATATCAGTTAGTTTTGTTTTTATTTAATTTGTTTGACAACTCAATTCTTCGAACGTAATTATTACACCAACTATGCACAAACCGTTACCCCACCTGACTTTCATGTCTGTTACAATTACGCTCAACAATACACCGAGAAACAATAAACAATTACACCTACCGTTTCATATCAAACATACTTCCATTATCAAACATCCTTAGTTTCTCTACTCATCGAAAGATTGCCGACAAATCGGCCTGATTGCTAATTAATCAACGTGTTGGTGTTATTGTTTCAGTGTATCGCCATTTTCAGCTCACCACGTGACAAACAGGTAATCACGTGACGAACATGTGATTTACCTGTAGTAGTCGTTTCATTGGCAAGCGGGTGATTAAAATAGATCGGGTCAATTGATTGGATAATGTCGACAATGCCGACTGTCAATTAAAGTAATTTGGAGGCGGGACTTCCGGCATGGTTGATTGTTGATAAAATTGCCCCGGGTAATCGCTGATTGCCGCTGTGGCTGCTAATTGCATTACATAAGCGAGTGCAATTAAAGGATTACGTTGAGAAGTGTGCTGGGGTTGTTTTATGACAGGTGGCCGACATTGTTAATTGGACAAATCTGGGACTGAAATCTTTCAAACAGTGACACGCCCGACTTTCTCTTTTTTTAAAATTGGACTAGTCCGGGACTGAAATCTTTGAAAAAGTGGCACGCCCGACTTCGGTTTTGGACTAGTCCCGGGCGTCGGGCTATAGGATTTGTACAGCCCTGCTATATCAACACTCGAGATACAGCTCAACCTATTTTAGCCCTCGAGTTAAAGCTCTACCTATATCAAGAGCTAAAGCTCTACCTATATCAAACCTGGAGGTAAAGCCCTACTTATATCAGCCCTGGAGCTAAAGCTCTACTTATATTAGCGCTCAGCCCATATCTGCCCTTGATATAAAGCTCTATCCATATCAGCCTTCAACCTATATCAGCCCTCGAGTTAAAGTTCTTCCTATATCAGCCCTGAAGCTAAATCTCTATGTATATCAGCCCACAGCCTATATCATCCCTCGGGTTTTAGCTCTACTTATATCATCCCTCATCCTATATCAGTCCTAGAGCTAAAACTTTACTTATACCACCTGTTGAGCTAATACTCTCGGACAGGTATCTTGGGCTGATATGGGGACAGATATGAAAATTGCCATATTAAAATTAATCTATAAATTTTTATCACCCATATAATTAAGTTTATTAATTCTCATAAACGAGTGCTTTAGATTGATATTTTCAATTGATAATATTACTCGAGCACAATTTTAAGGAAAGTTCTAAAGCACATAGTCTGTGCTTTTTGTGGCAGCCAAGTAAACTATTAATTCACCATTCCCTGCATGATCGATAGACATTAAAAAATGAGTTAAGTCGTGATGTTTTCTCAATTCACAATGCATTTTATATTAAATACAGCATAGCACCATGAAGATTGAATTAAAACATTTTGTTTTTCAGCTGCTGTGCGAGTTTGTACAGAAGACACAGTATGTGGGGCTAAAGCTGGGGACTCTTATTGTCCTCACAACTTTATCCAAGGCTGTCACCTTTAAAATATTCTTTACAAATAAAGGTAATCATGCTTTGTGGGAGAGTGTCTGTACAAAATGTAATTTTTTATTTTAGATATCTATTTTCTCTAAAAAAAATATCTATGAATATTACATGTACACGTATTCTCCATTTATATGAGAGAACATTATACTTTCTAACATTGAATGTTCATATGGGAGATCAATCTACCTTCTAACATTTAATATTCCTATGGGAGAACAATCTGCCTTCTAACATTAAATATTCATATGGGAGAACAATCTACCTTCTAACATTGAATATTCCTATGGGAGAACAATCTACCTTCTAACATTGAATATTCATATGGGAGAACAATCTACCTTCTAACATTGAATATTCCTATGGGAGAACAATCTACCTTCTAACATTGAATGTTCATATGGGAGAACAATCTACCTTCTAACATTGAATGTTCATATGGGAGAACAATCTACCTTCTAACATTTAATATTCCTATGGGAGAACAATCTACCTTCTAACATTGAATGTTCATATGGGAGAACAATCTACCTTCTAACATTGAATATTCATATGGGAGAACAATCTACCTTCTAACATTGAATATTCATATGGGAGAACAATCTACCTTCTAACATTGAATATTCCTATGGGAGAACAATCTACCTTCTAACATTGAATGTTCATATGGGAGAACAATCTACCTTCTAACATTGAATATTCATATGGGAGAACATTATACTTTCTAACATTGAATGTTCATATGGGAGAACAATCTACCTTCTAACATTGAATGTTCATATGGGAGAACAATCTACCTTCTAACATTGAATGTTCATATGGGAGAACAATCTACCTTCTAACATTGAATGTTCATATGGGAGAACAATCTACCTTCTAACATTGAATGTTCATATGGGAGAACAATCTACCTTCTAACATTGAATGTTCATATGGGAGAACAATCTACCTTCTAACATTGAATGTTCATATGGGAGAACAATCTACCTTCTAACATTGAATGTTCATATGGGAGAACAATCTACCGTCTAACATTGAATGTTCATATGGGAGAATTGAATGTTTATATGGGAGAACAACATACCTTCTAACAATGAATGTTCATATGGGAGAACAACATACTTTCTAACACTGAATGTTTATATGGGAGAACAATATACCTTCTAACATTGAATGTTCATATGGGAGAACAACATACTTTCTAACACTGAATGTTTTTTTGGGAGAACAACATAAGTTTAACCTATATATGGTCTCACATTAATGCCCATGGAGTCCCGGATTCAGACCGGGCTACATGGGTGAGAATGCATTACTGGATTTCTACCCAGTGTATTTCAGTTATTGTTACCTTCTCTCTTTTTCAATATCTAGATGGCCTTATATTGTGTACCCCACTAAGGCCTTATATTGTGTACCCCACTAAGGCCTTATATTGTGTACCCCACTAAAACAGACATTATCAGGTGACGTTTCTGTCTGTCGACTGAATATATTATTATTTGCCATCTGTTTCAGATTTCCACAGTAGTTTTCTGGATGTGTTCAACTTGTGTTATCAGTATGAAGACTCGACCTTGGTATCTCAGGTGATAGAGTTCTACACAGATGTTGTCATTGCTTACAGCAAAACAAGTAAGTGAACGTTCTCTTATAATAACACTGTCAAGACGGCTACCTTTACATTTGTTATTATTCCAGCACAAACAAATAATAATGTGTTTAAGTTATTTTTAAAATAACTTGTTTAGGTTATTACTGATTTTTTTTGTTTGTTTTTTTCCAAAATAACTGCACCAGGTTATTTTCAGATATACATTCATTTTCAACTGTTTTTATATCTGTTTTCTATCAAAACCAGAATTTTCCTGTAACATATGATGTTTTTCTCAGGTTCTCTTAACTTCGTTGTTTACTAATTTGCCATTACCTTGTGCTATGTTTAAGTTATTTTACCAAAAGTAAGAAGAATGAACTGTTACTCTGTGTCAAAGGGAGATAATAGAAGAATGAACTGTTACTCTGTGTCAAAGGGAGATAATAGAAGAATGAACTGTTACTCTGTGTCAAAGGAGATAACAGACCACCTACTTATTCATGGATAAAACTAGTACGATATACCTCCCTACTTATTCATGGATAAAACTAGTACCATATACCTCCCTACTTTATTCATGGATAAAACTAGTACTATATGCCTCCCTGCTTATTCATGGTAAAACTAGTACTATATACCTCCCCACTTATTCATGGGTAAAGCTAGTACTATATACCTCCCTACTTATTCATTGATAAAACTAGTACCATATACCTCCCTACTTATTCATGGATAAAACTAGTACCATATACCTCCCTACTTATTCATGGATAAAACTAGTACCATATGCCTCCCTGCTTATTCATGGTAAAACTAGTACTATATACCTCCCTACTTATTCATGGGTAAAACTAGTACTATAGACCTCCCTACTTATTCATGGGTAAAACTAGTACTATAGACCTCCCTACTTATTCATGGGTAAAACTAGTACTATGTACCTCCCTACTTATTCATGGGTAAAACTAGTACTAGGTACCTCCCGCCATCTGTGGGAGTGGTATACTAAAAGCGTTGTGTTCGGTTCGTACCTTTATTATCAGTGATCAACAACAACTATAACAAGTGACGTTAACGTAATCTACGTCACGTCCAATACAGCGCGTCAACGTCACGTACAATACAGCGCGTAATATAAGTGTTCACAACATTCTCCGGGCCTCGAAAAGTTAATATAGTCCTTTAAATCACTGAATCAGTCACTGAATGTCTCTTATATCACTTCCAATGGATATAGTTTCACGAGTGGTCTTGATGTAATTCCACTAGTAGTGCGGATCATGGCTGCTCGTGTCAGTCCATCGTTCCCGGTGATAAGCTCTGTAACAACCCCAATCTTCCAGCGTAGCCTTGGTGTTATATCATCGTGGACTTGGACGACGTCACCGATTTTGATCGTCTGCTGATTGTTACCGGTCGTCTGATGGTGCTGTCGTAGACTTGTGAGGTACTCCCGTTTCCAGCGCTCCCGGAAATGGCTAATCAACGTCGCTTGGGTTCTGGCGCGTTTGGAGACGTCTGAGCGGCCGCCCAGATCTGGCGTAGCTGCGTCCGGATAATCTCTGTATGGTAGACTGGTTACTCTGTACCCATAAAGTAGATGTGCTGGTGTAAGAGGTTCTGGATCACCTGCATCGGAAGTGACGTACGTTAGCGGTCGATCGTTCATGATTGCTTCGATTTCTGTCACGACTGTCTGCAATGTCTCGTAGCTGACGAAATCTCGTCCTAATATCTTCTTGATTGTAGTCTTCGTTATACCGATCAGACGTTCCCACCAGCCACCAAACCACAGAGCTCGTTTCGGTATGAACTGCCATTGGGTACCATGGTTACTGAGTGCTTCTCGAATTACCGTTGACTGGAACAGTAGTCGAAGTTGGGTTGAAGCAGCGTTGAACGTCGTTGCGTTGTCCGATATCATGATGCGCGGTAATGACTTCCGGCTCGAAAATCGTCTGAATGCCAGCATGAAGAATTCTTCGGACAGATCAGGTACAACTTCAAGGTGAACTGCTCTGGTTGATGCACAAGTAAACAAGCAGATGTATACCTTCGTTTCACTTCCGGTTCTATTCCGTATGTAGAGGGCCCCAGTGAAGTCGACTCCAGTGACGGTGAACGTTACAGCGTCTTCTACTCTGTTCTTTGGCAGCGGTGGTGGATCAGGAGCAGGATATGGTCTGCCACTGGTTTTCCGGCAAATGACGCACTTCCGGAGTACAGACTGGACATACCGGCGTATAGTAGGAAGTACTTCTGGCGTAGATGTGTGACGGTAGAACTCACACCGGCATGTAGTTGAGTAACGTGGGCGTCGACTTCTATTAGGTGAGTCAAGGAATGTCTTGAAGGTAGGAGGTACGGAAATTTTGCTAACTCATCAAGTGGTGCATTTTGAATTCTCTCGCCACAGCGAATGTCCCCAGGGTCATCAATAAGCAACCTGAGCTGCTTGACAAGTGGTAAGCGTCTTCCGTTGGACTTCATGCTCTCAATCTCGTCATGGTATGTTGTGGTTTGGCAGCTACGGAGCCACATCTTCTCTGCAACGTGTAGTTCCTGTACGGTCAAAGGTTCGAGTCTTGATGATGTTCTGCCATTTTTGCAGTTGTATATGAATCTCAGTACGTATGCAGTAACTCTGAGCAACTTCCTGTACCGGCTGAACCTCTGGATGTGAAGTACGTTGTGAATTCCCGATATGAATGTCGGCTGTGTAGTAGTGGGTGGGACATACGATTGGTGTTCTTGGCAATCTTCAGTCATCGTTGTTAGCGTTGAGATATCGTTGTACTCCCAATATGGCCACTTGGAATTATCATTCAGCGAATCAGGTGCTCTCATCCAAAGATTGCTTTTCTTGAACTGTGATGAAGTGATTCCACGTGTAAGCAGGTCTGCGGGATTTTTCGGCTGTAGGGCAGTATCTCCACTTCCGCTTCTCCGTCAAGTCATGTATTTCCTTTACTCGGTTTGCAACAAATGTTTTCAGTGGATTTGATGTGTGTAACCAATGGAGAACAATCTGGCTATCTGAACACAGGTATACAGTTTTCACACTGATAGACTGTTGTACATGTCTGGCAAGTCGAGCACCCAGGACGGCGGCCATCAGTTCCAATCTGGGTAGTGCAAGTTCCTTCAATGGAGCCACGCGGGTCTTCGCCATAACTAATGGAGAAGTGTTGTCCGTGTACAAGTAAGCTGTAGCGCCGTATGCCCGGACACTTGTGTCAGCAAACACGTGGAGAACTGATTCGTCTGTTGCACTACAAATGTCGTTTGATGTCGATGAATATCGGAAATAGTGTCTCTGGAATCTATATGAAGACGCGTCGTTCAAGTCGTCTGCAAGTTCGCGCCATCGTTGTTGAAAGTCCATCGGAAGTGGTACATCCCAGTCGAATTTCTGTTGCCAAATGTCTTGCATAAGGATCTTTGCCCGAATTGTGACAGGGCTGAGGAGTCCCAGCGGATCATACAACCTTGACGTCTGTTGGAGAATTTCTCGTTTGGTGATGTCTCCAGCTCTGGGTATAAGTCTTTGTTGTAGAAATAACTCGTCGGTTTCTGCATTCCATAGCAAACCAAGGACTTTAGTGATCTGGTCGTCATCGAGGACATCTTCTTTAGCGGCTAGTGTACGTAGACGGCAACTGTTAGAGTTCCAGGAACGCAGGTTGAACCCAGCAGACGACATGAGGTCACGTGTATCCCGGAAGTAAGCGAGTATGTCTGCTTCATCAGTAAAACTTGATAGTATGTTATCAACATACAAGTCTCTCCTCAGGATATCACTTACCCATACTGCCTTGTTGTCATCTAGGTGTTTCAGCAACGTGGCATTCAATATGAACGGGGAACATTTCGCTCCAAATAAGACAACCTTGAACAGGTATGTCATCAGTTCACTGTCTGGGTTTCTTGGATCACAAGTCGCGATCTTTCTCGTCAAGTTGTACGTGTAGAAATGCCTTTTCTATGTCGGTTGAAACTACATACTTGTTTAGTCTAAATCGCATAAGAATACTTGTTAAGTCGTTCAGCTCCGGCGGTGTTGATTGTAAACAATCGTTCAAGCTCGGCGAATCACGTGTCTGGCGACAGCTGCAGTCGTACACTATACGAATCGGTGTCGTTGCAGAGTCTTTCTTCACGCCATGATGTGGTATGTAGTGAACGCTCTGAGTAGTGTTGTCATCCTGCACCTTCTCTATAAACCCCCTCTTGACCTGATCAGCAATGATGCCGCCATATTTCTGTAGCAGTGTCGGTTCCTGGCTTAGCCGGAGAATAGTGTTCTCTGTTCGCCGTCGGGTGATATTGTAATTGTCAGGTAGAGGTGGATGATCCTGTCTCCATGGTAACTTGGCTGAATATCGACCATCGTTAAATGCAATGGACGTCTCTTGGTACTTCTCCAGGAAACCGGAAGTAGAAATTTCTTCTGTGGTGGGGTTGATTCCCAGTGACTCCAGTTTCCAAAATCTCTCTAGATCACACGTCTCTGGTGGTGATAAGATAATGTTCATGATGCAGTTCATTGACGTGTGATGGGATGCCACCGGAAGTCGGCCGGAAAGGAGGTAGCCAATCTTCGACTTGACTGCTGTGGGTCCGTCGCCTCTAATGACATGGTTCTGAACAATTTCCCAGTATTTATCGGCACCGACAAGTAGAGAAATCACAAATGACTCATCGTCTGTAACTGGATGGGCGAGCTTTAAGCCACGGAGATATGGAAGTGACGTCACAGAACGCTGAAGGTTATGCAGGGGTACAGCAATTTGTGGAACTACAAGGACATTGATTGGAATCTTCTCTCCGTTGTCTGTGGAAAGGTAAACAGTAGCAGTGTCGATGTGCCTCACGTTCTGAGTGGTGGCTCCAAATGTCGTAAGATGGACGACGTCAGTTCCGGTTCGTTCTAGTTGCAATATTTCTACCATACTCTCAGTTATGAATGATCTCTGGGCTCCTTCGTAGAACAGTATGTTGGCGTCGGCACAGCATCTGTCGGAACATAGCTGGGCAACGGCAGTCTTCAGTAGCACGTTCGGCCTCGGCTGTGTTGTAGAATGCAATATGGCGGAATGACCTGTTGCACCGGAAGTAACGGACTCGGAGGTAGTAGTAGAAGTAACTCTTGCATCTGGCGTAGATTGTGCGGATTGGCGGTTACAAATGCTGGAGTGATGTTTCCGTCGGCAATGGCGGCAACGGAAGTTGGAGCGGCAATACGAAACCTGGTGATTTCCAAGACAATTAAAACATAAAAGTTTCTGATTCACAATTTCCATGCGAGAAGTTACTGAAGTTACCTTCCTACACTCGTTGGCTTGGTGAGGTCCGATGCAAAACGGGCATACCTTGCTCTGTGGTCTATGGTTCATACTTGATTGCTTGTTGTTGGGTACCTTGGGTTTGGACCTGGAACCAGCGAAGAATGAAGCGGTGGCGTCGTGCACTTCCGGTCTCTTGATTGGTTGGCCTGCCATGTCACCATGGTCGCGCGTCATGTTCCTTCTGATCTCCGCCGGAAGTTTCTCGAAGATGACCGGAACCAGCAATTTGCCGTAAGAGTCCTGGCAATGTCCTAGTGATTCTAGTCCCCTGATGTATGATTCCAGCTTGTCACAGAAGGTACGTAAACTATGGATGTTTGTAGTAAGACGTGGTAAATCCAGCAATGCCTGCATGTATGCACTCACAATCTTGTGCGGCTGACCAAAGCGCTCTCGTAGAAGATCCACTGCTTGTGTGTAGTTAGCTTTGGTAATTGGGAAACCGTCTATGGCACAGGCAGCGGCGTCCTCCAAAACAGACTTCAAGTAGCTGAACCTCTGTACATCAGGTAACATGGGGTTTTCGTGGATACTTGATTCAAATGAATCCCAAAACGTCTGCCAGAGTAGAATGTTACCGTTGAAAGTGGTCAGTTTCGGAAGCCGGTGCTGTGACATAGTGGATGTTGCCGATGGCTGCGTCTGTAAACTTACTTGTCTCTGAATACTATGCTGATTTATATCATGGAAAACCGGTGTATCTATATTCTCTGTATATCTTGTTACCTGAGCGGTTCCCTGTGAAATGAATTCTCGTCATACTTTGCGAATTTTCTCCTCGAGATCCAGCATGTATTCCTCGCTGTCGATGATCTCTGTCTCAATATACCGGTAAGCAACATCAGTCTGGGATAGAATCTTTTCATTCAGCTGCTTGATGGTTTCTGCCTTCTCTGTTAGAACGTCGAGTAGAACGCTGATTTCCTCTGAAGACAACTCCGGAGAAATTTTCTGAAGTTGTCGCTCTGCAAGTTTGCGATAAGCCTCTCTCGTGGAAATAAGTTTCTGCAGGTTCATTGTGTACTTATTTCAAAGCGGTTTGTTCACGGCACCAAAATGTGGGAGTGGTATACTTAAAGCGTTGTGTTCGGTTCGTACCTTTATTATCAGTGATCAACAACAACTATAACAAGTGACGTTAACGTAATCTACGTCACGTCCAATACAGCGCGTCAACGTCACGTACAATACAGCGCGTAATATAAGTGTTCACAACACCATCCATAAGAAGCCACACTTTCTCACAAGTTGAACTCCCGGTGGGATCTGAACCTGCAGTGGTGGGAGACGTGAAGGTTTACAACGCAACATTGCTAACCCCTCGACCAATTGGAAACAAGAAGTAGGTGCATATTTATTGTCAGATTGCCCCTATCGCTATATAATAGGCTTGAGCACAGAATATGACTATTTTAAATAGGCGTGCGCAAAATGAATGCCATAAAGCACGATGAGAACGCTAGATTTTAGTTTGCCCTATGTTTAAGACTATATTTGTGTTTAACATTATACAGAGAGCACTGAATATTGGTGTGGCCAGAACCTTGTAGATGGGGCCATGACAGCCATACAGACCCAGATACTGATAGGGGCCACGTCCAGCCCTGAATACACACAGTCGCTCAAGGTACTCAGATTTACATACTACCCTAGAATTCATTGCATCAAGAACTTACATTAAATAATTAACAGTCGACGTATATTGCCCTTTTGTAAAGAGATTAAACATAAACTCTTTGATACACAACATTGTGAATGACGTGACGTTTTGACAAAGTAACAGTGGCAAAAATTGTTTAACAGCTCCGCTAACACGTCGCCAAAAGGTTTTTGACCACAACTGATGTACCGTCGCAAAATTCCAAACTTCAGTACAGTTAACCCTATCTTTCCAGTCCAACAATTAGGTGGGGGACAGTATTGTAGATGAAAACTATAAATGTTGAACATTTAGGGAAATACACAAAGAATATTTCCTTACTGCTATAATAATAGACTTGATTATTTGGCAGAAACTATTACTTCCTAGATATAAGTATAAAAGTAGTGAGTTTTCAGGTCCTCTTGGGACTCTCAAGGTTTGGGATTTCAAAGTTTAGGACTCTCAAGGTCTTTTTGGGCCTCTCATAAATCTAACAGAATTGTTTTACCTTATGAAGTATTTACTGTTTTCCAGTTGTGCTTGAAGTGTGCTGTAGATCTTGTGAAACATCAACCAAAGACAGCGGAGACATTTGTCACATGTATAGCTGGGCTTCTCATGGATTCTCCCGGTATAGTATTTATTGTCCAGGACGCTTGTTTCAGCCAAAGGTTTTTCAGCATTTACATGTCAGAGCAATTTTAATATGATGTACATAAATTATGTATCATTAGAACTGGAATTTTTAGTGTTAATTAAAAATATATTAGTTTTGAAAATCGGTTGAGAAATAAGTATTTTACAGCCAAATTGATGACTTTTGATGAAGCTTTGCCCATGTAAATTTCTTGTTGCTAGGAAAGCAGAAAATTAAGAGATCTCAAATAACTAGTTAGCCTTAATAGTTTGCTGTACAACTTTCAGAGTGTCTCAGTTTACATTCATGGCCATTATAAAAAAAATTGCTAGATTCTAATCCAAATCTTTGTTAAATTAGGGTGGGGGTGTGGAGTGAATTTCAAATTCCCCCATAAAGCCGGCAATAGAAAAGGGTTGATTACATGCAGGTAAGCACTGGACTCGAGATCCATATAATTCAGATTTGAGAAGTTTCCACAGCCTGATATGGAGGTAGTTATGTAAAATTCCAAACCAATCCTGCACTACGGAACTGCCTTTGTTTGTATTTCGATACACTTTTTTTTTATAGCAGAAGTGTATTCTACAGGTTCATAATACGGAACTTCGCGGTCCGGCAAATTGAATTTGTGGACCGCGTAGTAAAATTACGCGAAACAAAAACTATTTCATTATTATTAATCGAAAATACCAGTTTTCAGGGTGGTGATGAGAATCTATCATATTTTTTATAATGACCTATTCAGCACATTAAACCTATTTTTGTTTTTGGATAAAAATTCTACCTTTTTTTCGTTTTATATTTTTCACAATTTTGAAGCAGCAGAATTTTCCGCATGTGAAATTTGTATTTCTCAACCGATTTTGAAAAGTAAAGTATTTTTATTTACTGCTAAAATTGTCTATTTCACTGATATACAATTTATTTAGGTATTAGTAGAATTTTGTATTGAAAGTCCAAAAGACCTTTGGCTGAAACAAGCGCTCCAAACAATAGTAAATATATTCTACTAATCTAACATAAATGCAGATCTTGTGGTAAATACTAAAACGAAAGACAGATTTTTATTGTGTACCCAGTGCTCCAGATAAGCTTTCAGCACAATGCATGTTGTATGCATGAAAAAACAAAACATTGCATATTGACATTTAAAAATGCATATTCCATAAAACAAGTTTCGGGCAAAGCATTAATGTAAAATGTTTACTTTTTAGTCATTACCATAACAAATATTGCATATTTCGTCTTTCCCTTACATATACATTCAACATTGCTTTTTAAATGGCATTAATTTGTGTCATAAAGCCGACAAAAATACGTTTTTTTTCTTCTTGCAAGCATCTACTAATAACATTTTGCTGGGCATTTGATTGTCATTCAGTACCTCAAACTTCAATAAGCATCTGTTGCGCATGACTCAATATTTTCTCAATATCTATTTAATGCGTTTTTGAATGCATACATTTTATTATGTCTCCCCCACTTTGTGAAGGGGAGGCATATTGTGTTTGCGCTGTCTGTCTGTCGTCTGTTGTCTGTATGTCACAAACCTTGTCTGGACTAGTTCTCCTGAACCGCTGGCCAGATTTCAACGAAACTGCAGGGATGATCAGTACCAAGCCTAGTGCACATGTCATTGCCATGTTCCGGTTGATTGATTTTTGGCAGAGTTACAGACATTTAAAGGTTGTAATACACAAACTTCGTCGGGACTAGTTCTCCTTAAACCCTCACCGGATTTCAACGAAACTTTGCATCGATGATCAGTACCAAGCCTAGTTGTGCATGTCATCACCATGTTTCAGTTGAACGATTTTTGGCAGAGTTATGGCCCTTTAAAGGTTTTAATACACAAACCTTTTCCCGACTAGTCCTCCTGAACTGCTGGCCGGATTTCAACGAAACTGTACCAAGCCTAGTTGCGCATATCGTCGCTGTGTTCTGGTTGAATGATTTTTGTCAGAGTTATGGCCCTTTAAACATTTTAATACATAACTTTGTCTGCACTAGTTCTCCTGATCCCCTTGCCAGATTTCAACGAAAATTGGCAAGGTTGATTTGTTCCAATCATATCTTTGCCGTGTTCCGGTTAAATAAATTTTGGCGGAGTTATGGCCCTTTAAAGGTTTTAATTCACAAAATGTGTCAGTACTGTTCTCCTGGACCCCTAGCTTGATTTCATCGAAACTTGGCAAGTATGTTCTGTACCAAGCCTAGTTGCACATATTGTCTTTGTGTTCCACGACGGAATCCACGTGAATGATGTTTTGCGATTAATGGCCTTTTCCCCAGTGCAGGAGACTTTTACTAAAAACAACCTCTAGTTTTAAATGCTTTTTTGGTGAAAAAATATGCATAATTACGAAGATACGCATCTTATCTGGAGCTGGTATACTGGTAACTAGCTATTCAGGTGCAGTGTCGCGAACCTTGCATCTGCATTTATGATGTAGAATCTGTTTAGAATGGCTGATTACTTCAGAAAAACATTCTGGTGCTGATCACAAGTGTTGAAATATGGGTGGTTATGTGACTTCCGTGATTCAGAATTTTGTAAGGATTCATTTGTTTACACCAGATATCTAGACAATGAACGAGCCTGTTTAAAGTTTAAGTTAAGATTTTGGCAACTTTGGGCTTTGATATCGTAGGAAGAAATGTATTGTTTGATAGGAAATTCATTTCTGCATGTGATAGGATATGGTGTGCATGTATATGAGGCTTTTTTGCACGTCCGCTTTACATTTGAAAATGATCATTGTACATTTTGTTAAATTTCTAAATCTAATACACCCACACTATATAGCCTAATTTAAAATATCTCATTGTGGGTGTGGGGTGGGGGGTGGGGGTGGGGGGGGGGGAGGTGTACCATGCGCGCGCCCCCACTAAAAATTCCGGATCATACATGTATGTCCATGTCACTGTAGATAAAATATCAAACAATTTCGATGCACGCACGCCCACAGTATAAAAAACGTTCTCGCTCGCTCAACGCATAATGGCTAATGAGTGGGTTAATTAACACATTGTTAAATCCTTTTATTTCAAAACAGACTTTGTTACCCTATCAATGCACTACAGCAACCGTTTTATGAGGCTAGAAACGGACCCGAAAATTGACCAAAATCTTACGCCCCCCATCAAACTCGCAGTATAAATTAATTTTTTTGCTCGCTCGACACATAATGCTAATGAGTGATTTAATTAACACATTGTTAAATGCTTTTATTTGAAAACTGACTTTTTTACCCTATCAATGCACTACCGTAACCGTTTTATGAGGCTAGGAAAGGACCTGAAAATTGACCAAAAAACTTACGCCCCCCATCAAACAATTTCGATGCGCCCCCTCAGTATAAAAAAAATTCTCGATCACTTGACGCATAATGGCTAATTAGTGTTTAATTAACACATTGTTAAATCCTTTTATTTGAAAACGGACTTTTTTACCCTATCAATGCACTATCGCAACCGTTTTATGAGGCCAGAAACGGACCCGAAAATTGACCAAAATCTTACGCCCCCGTCAAACAGTTTCGAGGTATAAAAAAAAATCTCGCTCGCTTCACTCGCTAGACACTTAATGGCTAATGAGTGGTTTAATTAACACATTGTTAAGTCCTTTTATTTGAAAACGGACTTTTTTACCCAATCAGTGCACTACCGCAACCGTTTTATGAGGTTAGAAACGGACCCGAATATTGACCAAAATCTTACGCCCCCACTAAGCTGAAATCCTGGATCCGCCCCTGGTTGTGTGCACTATTTTCGCATTTTAGGGGTTTTAGAATAGAAGTATTAGAATAGAAATAGAAAAGCGTTTACGTTGAATTATCGTATAATATATCACGGTTTGTCGTTGAATTGTAAATAATAAATTCACTCGCCCTTCGGGGCTCATGAAATTATTGATTACAATTGAACTCCAAACCGTGATATATTAAACGATAATTCACCGTAAACGATGTTTTTTTTCTTAAATAAAAAGAGTAATGGAAGGTAATAATTAAAAGTGACAATTTCTGTGCATCGCTCGCTGTCCACTCTGATGCCTTTAACATGTAAAGCTATAAACGGCTAAAGGGCCATAATTCAATGACATTTAACATGTAAAGCTATAAACGGCTAAAGGGCCATAATTCGATGACATTTACTTAAAATGACTGAACAGATGTTCTGATCAGGATGTACATCTTTAGATATATACATCTACCATGTCTACATTGTATTTTTCTTTTTGCCCCGTGTGGTTCCAGGTTGGTTGGGGCAAAGAATAGGGCCACTGCAGATCCCATTGGAGGGGAAGGCAGAGGGGTAGAACAACCCCAAATTCATGTTCATTTTATCATTTTTGTTCATGCTCATTAAAGGTCTTCATCATGACTCCTGCATTGTTTCAGGTGCCATCTCGCTCATATCACTAGAGCAGTGGCAGAAAAACTATAACGTGGCTCCAGCGTAAATGGAGTGTCTACAGTAGAATTTGCAGCAACTCTGCAGTTCAGGGTGAGAAGGTTCTAGGCCCGTTCTCCATCTTTTATCTCGATGTACATGGAGGATGAGCCTGGCATGTTCATTCCTGTTAGGCGCCATATAACCTTTCATGTGTTGGTGCGCCTTAAAACCCCAATTCAGTTCAATTGTATTTTTTACAGAGCCAAATGGTGCGGTGTTATGCGAGTGTCTTGCTGGTATAGGATCCGTCAACAACTCACTCCTACCCAAGTCAGTTGTACCCCAGTTACTCGGTGTGCTGCAGGCATCTATACAGTCACACACACAACCACAACAAATGGAGGTAAGTCAATCGTCATGTCATGTGCCTACTTTGTGGTGTTCCAGTAAGGCACCAGTACAAAGTTAAGCAATGAGCTCAGTGCTACATGCTACACTTTCTCACAAGTCGAGCTCCCAGTGGGATTCGATCCCGTAGCTGTGAGGCGAGAAGGTTTTATACAGCGTCTATACTATCCCGACCATGGATGTGCTAAAGAATCATAGTTGATGTTGTGAAAAAGAATAAGCACTATCTGCCCTCAAGTTACTCATTGGTGATGTTTGATGTATAGTTTATTCACCCCTTATCTTCCTTGATAGTCTATACACGTTTGGTTACTCCTGTCGTAGCTATGCATTTATGAGATAAGTGTTTTGTCTTTTATCCAGGTGTACCTGTGTACAGTTCTGTTCCAAGTGGCTGATGGTACGGCTATCCCGGCCCACGTGGAGGACCTCATACTGACCTGTACACAGCTGGCCAACCCCTGGTCAGCATACAAGATAGCCAGACAGGCACTGAGATATGGACAGTGCGCTATAGCAGAGCACATATTCACTTCCCTCGCACAGAAGGTGAGAATATTCGTCAAATATGTTGCACCGAAGGTTATTTAGTGGTGTATATTGCCATTGGGCAAAATCTTATATACTTAAGAAAACATCAGATTTATCATTTCAAAATATTGATTAGAATTGTCAACAAGTTTACGGACTTGGCCTTAAAAGAAAAACGGCCATGCTCTTTAAAAACAGAGATAATACAAGAACCTATTTGTAGATTAGGAGAAACTCCTGTTACTTACATCAGTTCGGTGAATCTATTGCCAACACTAGTTCACATGATGCACTAAGAAACAAAACACATAACGATGACTTTACCCTTAAAACATCCTTAAATTTGATTCTGGCCTTTAAAGAAAAGATTTTGAAAATGTTCATAAAACCCGAAGAAATGTATCTTTCTTGCGCTTATTTAGCATTACCAATATCCCATGGTACGTTATTGTTGGTTCTATAACAACGGGAAAATAATGTAAATGTAAAAGAGTATTGGAAATGGCCGAAGACGATACATAGGAAATATTGCAGTCTCGGTTTGATTGAGACTGTTCATGAACGGTAGTGAAATATGCTTGCTACCGCTCACGCCCCCTAGCCCCGGGTTTAGCAGAACTCAGTTGATTAAAGTCCGCATAAATGCCAAAAATTTGTGAAAGAATTCTTAAATGAACCCTGAAGTATATTTTTACATGGTATTTATTGTATTGCAGGTGTCATCAGAACACTTCTATTTCTGGCTGACTGGTTTACGAGACATAAGTAAAGGGGAGAGATGTTTGCAAGGGACGAATTCGAATATTATACCCAAAATATTGGATGCTTTAACAAATTACTATAAAGGACTGACATCTTTAAAGGTTGGAGTCTACTGGTTCTGTGTTACATGTAACTGCATACGTATTGCTCTCTTGCTGCCTTCATGACATCATCAAATAGATTATTTTTCATCTGTGTGTCAAATTAAAAAATCATCTACGAGCAAATAAGCTAAAAGTAAAAGTGTTCCTCTTATGTTAAAGAGCTCCTGTTAACCTAACCTTGTTTGGTTTCAGGGTAAGAATAGGGTCACTACTTATCCAGACACAGGGTCAAAATCCACCTAAATTCATGTTCACTGTGTCATTTTTAGCTCTACTGGCCAAAGGCCAGCAGAGCTTATGGGATGCCGAGTTGTTCGTCATCCGTCCGTCGTCAGTCCGTCGTCAACTTTTGTCTCGTTAAGACAATAGGGCCTTCATTTTTCATCCGATCTTTACCAGATTGGTAATGTCAATGAAAGCTCGGACAAGTTCGAAAACCAGCCAGATCGGACCAGTAACAGCGGAGTTATGGCCCTTGAATTAGTTAAAAATGCTATATTTTGCCTCGTTAAGACGATAGGTCCTTCATTTATCATCCGATCTTTACCAAACTTTATCAGATTGTTAATGTCAAGGAAAGCTCGGACAAGTTTGAAAACCATGCAGATCGGACCAGTAACAGCAGAGTTATGGCCCTTGATTTAGTTTAAAATGCTATATTTTACCTCGTTAAGACGATAGGGCCTTCATTTTTCATCCGATCTTTACCAAACTTTATCAGATTGTTATTGTCAATGAAAGCTCGAACAGGTTCGAAAACCAGCCAGATCGGACTGGTAACAGCAGAGTTATGGCCCTTGATTTAGTTAAAAATACTATGTTTTGCCTCGTTAAGACGATAGGGCCTTCATTTATCATCCGATCTTTACCAAACTTTACCAGGTTGTTAATGTCAAGGAAAGCTCGGACAATTCAACTCCTCTTAATCTTTGTTCTAAAACTGTAAGAAGTATGACAGTTTTAGTTTTTAATTCAATCAATGTGATAATATTTTGACAATTGTTGGTCTGACAATGGAGGCAATGAATATTTATGACTCAGAGCGGTATGTGAAGTCATGCCATTATGGGCAGGTGTCTGTCATCGGGCTTGCATGCCGTAAGACCAAAGTGTTTTTTGCCAGATATTTGAAAATTGAAAACAGAAAATCAGTGAAAACAGTGACTTCCATCTAATTGATCATGTTTTATTTCACTAATATTGCCTTTATCACTAACTTTGCCTTTATCACTAACATGGGTTAAAGGGATAGTTAACGTCCCATTTATTTTCACTGTCGGCTATTATTATTTTGATATATTTCAGGCTGCAGTGGTCCCCAGTTTTCCACTGCAGTTTCAGTGTGAGTATGTCCAGCTGCGTGCCGCCCTGTTGGATGTCCACACCCAGCTGATACGCACGTGCAATACATTCAAGACGTGCCCACCTCCCGCCATTGCTACTGCCCTAGCTATTGCCAATGGACAAGAGATCACAAAGTGTGAACACATTGTCTCACAGGTATTATAGGAAACTTAAAAATAACATGTATGCATAGTTTGAAAAAACAATGGCAGGAAATCCTGCAATTCGGTCCCTAAAATGTTGTATGTCTCCTAAGGTTTTCCATGGATTATTGCAAAATTAGTCAGGCTGGTTTGTTGGATTTGATTTTAAATTTAATTTTTCGACACATCCGTATGTAATCTTGGTATCAGTTTCATTTCTAATTGACTGGTAATAAAACGTTTTTTGGGAAACTTGAATTTTAGTTGTGTATTCTGACATTGAGTGACAGTTGGTTGTGAGTTCTGACATTGAGTGACAGTTGGTTGTGAGTTCTGACATTGAGTGACAGTTGGTTGTGTGTTCTGACATTGACATTCGGTTGTGAGTTCTGACATTGAGTGACAGTTGGTTGTGTGTTCTGACATTGAGTGACAGTTGGTTGTGAGTTCTGACATTGAGTGACATTTGGTTGTGAGTTCTGACATTGAGTGACATTTGGTTATGAGTTCTGACATTGAGTGACATTTGATTGTGTGTTCTGACATTGAGTGACAGTTTGTGGTGTTCTGACATTGAGCGACAGTTGGTTGTGAGTTCTGACATTGAGCGACAGTTGGTTGTGAGTTCTGACATTGAGTGACAGTTGGTTGTGTGTTCTGACATTGACATTCGGTTGTGAGTTCTGACATTGAGTGACAGTTGGTTGTGTGTTCTGACATTGAGTGACAGTTGGTTGTGAGTTCTGACATTGAGTGACATTTGGTTGTGAGTTCTGACATTGAGTGACATTTGGTTATGAGTTCTGACATTGAGTGACATTTGATTGTGTGTTCTGACATTGAGTGACAGTTTGTGGTGTTCTGACATTGAGCGACAGTTGGTTGTGTGTTCTGACATTGAGTGACATGTGGCTGTGTGTTCTGACATTGTGTGACATTTGGTTGTGAGTTCTGACATTGAGTGACAGTTGGTTGTGTGTTCTGACATTGAGTGAAAGTTATACTGCTGTTGTGTGTTTTGACATTGAGTGACAGTTATACTGCTGTTGTGTGTTCTGACATTGAGTGACACTTATACTGCTGTTTTGTGTTCTGACATTGAGTGACAGTTATACTGCTGTTGTGTGTTCTGACATTGAGTGACAGTTATACTGCTGTTGTGTGTTCTGACATTGAGTGACAGTTATACTGCTGTTGTGTGTTTTGACATTGAGTGACAGTTATACTGCTGTTGTGTGTTCTGACATTGAGTGACACTTATACTGCTGTTTTGTGTTCTGACATTGAGTGACAGTTATACTGCTGTTGTGTGTTCTGACATTGAGTGACAGTTATACTGCTGTTGTGTGTTCTGACATTGAGTGATGGTTATACTGCTGTTGTGTGTTCTGACATTGAGTGACAGTTATACTGCTGTTGTGTGTTCTGACATTGAGTGATGGTTATACTGCTGTTGTGTGTTCTGACATTGAGTGACAGTTATACTGCTGTTGTTTGTTCTGACATTGAGTGACACTTATACTGCTGTTGTGTGTTCTGACATTGAGTGACAGTTATACTGCTGTTGTGTGTTCTGACATTGAGTGACAGTTATACTGCTGTTGTGTGTTCTGACATTGAGTGACAGTTATACTGCTGTTGTGTGTTCTGACATTGAGTGACAGTTATACTGCTGTTGTGTGTTTTGACATTGAGTGACAGTAATACTGCTGTTGTGTGTTCTGACATTGAGTGACACTTATACTGCTGTTTTGTGTTCTGACATTGAGTGACAGTTATACTGCTGTTGTGTGTTCTGACATTGAGTGACGGTTATACTGCTGTTGTGTGTTCTGACATTGAGTGACACTTATACTGCTGTTTTGTGTTCTGACATTGAGTGATGGTTATACTGTTGTTGTGTGTTCTGACATTGAGTGATGGTTATACTGTTGTTGTGTGTTCTGACATTGAGTGACGGTTATACTGCTGTTGTGTGTTCTGACATTGAGTGACGGTTATACTGCTGTTGTGTGTTCTGACATTGAGTGACAGTTATACTGCTGTTGTGAGTTCTGACGTTGAGTGACAGTTATACTGCTGTTGTGTGTTCTGACATTTAGTGACGGTTATACTGCTGTTGTGTGTTCTGACATTGAGTGACAGTTATACTGCTGTTGTGTGTTCTGACATTGAGTGACAGTTATACTGCTGTTGTGTGTTCTGACATTGAGTGACAGTTATACTGCTGTTTTCAACTCATTAAAATGCACAAATGGAATTGGAATTGAATTGTCACAATTTGATACGACTTCTTAAGAAGTTAAGTAACATTTTATAAAATAAATGTCTGTTACCTTTGCTGTATGTAACACACATTTGTACTATTTCAGTTAAGTAAGACAGGTGGAGGGTACGGGAAGATCAGTGAAAGGTTTGCTGCCCTGTATCAACAGTCGTTTGATGCGGACCCCATCTCTCTACAGAATGTACTGCAGTATCCTTTACAGTATTTCACTACTGTATGTCATTTTGTTAAATTTTGTTACATTTAAGTACAAGATGTATGGTGATAACATTGTCAAAAGATATAGCATTCTAATCACCCTTTGATACTCTTGGCTATAAATAAACTTATAGCAGAGTATCTTAGCAGACGTTCTCATTTTAATGAGATTCAATATGCACACCAAAACTATAACACCATACACAATGTTCATGGAACTTGTGTCTCGCACCAAAACATTGGTGCCACTTTTCAAACAACAAAATTGATAGCCCTTGATACAGTTTTGATTGCACAGTATCTATGCCCGTAAGTAAAATGCATCTGTAGTATCTCACCATCCGGTCTACCTTGGGCACAGTGCTGTAACAGAGATGTATTTTCAAACAATTACCCTTCTGTTTAAATTATATAAAATTTAATGTTTATTGAAAAAAGCAGTTCTCATAAAACAAAAAATACATTGAATAAGAATTTTTTATATTTAAATACATATTTTAATGTGTGGTTCCTGTCAAAGTATCAAGAATAAAAAAAAAACTATTTGTTTGTACTGCTGCAAAACAAAGGCCAGGATTTCTTGTGTGATAATGTGTGCTGTTACAGCAAAGTATGTACAATCATTCGTCTATCCTTAACGGTAACCCCTAGACTACAGCTGAGCTGTGAGCTGATGAAGTTAGCAATCACTTCCATAACCATGAGTGGACAGGAGGGGTAAGTTAGCAATCACTTCCATAACCATGAGTGGACAGGAGTAAGTTAGCAATCACTTCCATAACCATGAGTGGACAGGAGGGGTAAGTTAGCAATCACTTCCATTACCATGAGTGGACAGGAGGGGTAATTTAGCAATCACTTCCATTACCATGAGTGGACAGGAGGGGTAAGTTAGCAATCACTTCCATTACCATGAGTGGACAGGAGGGGTAAGTTAGCAATCACTTCCATAACCATGAGTGGACAGGAGGGGTAAGTTAGCAATCACTTCCATAACCATGAGTGGACAGGAGGGGTAAGTTAGCAATCACTTCCATAACCATGAGTGGACAGGAGTAAGTTAGGGGGCACTCCACAGTTTAATGTACATTTCTCAATCTTCAAACCCATGACAAGCTCTTAGCCTGAATCCTTGAGCAAAAATAAATCACATCATCATTGTGTCATACATTTCTGAGAAGACAATAAAATTACCCATGTTTCCATACCAAATAAAAGTATCAAAAAGCATTTTCTGTACAACTTTAGTCCCATTTCTTTAAGATTACCCCACCCCTTAAAACATGCTAAAAATGCAATTATAGCAATATTTCAAATGTCAATAAATGAAAATAAAAAATTTTCCTACACATATCAGGGTCATGTCATCACTCATAATGCTCTTGCATATCAGGAAATGCTAAATTTTACATACCTAGTCCGGCATTTTAAAAAGTTATTCCACGCTGATCTCTTCGTCAGTGAAAATCAACCATTTTAACTACTTTTAGGAAGTTTTTGATTGGTTCACATTTTTCTATTTATAGCCTCCAAAAAACCCAAAGAATGCATATTCCAATACACCAAAATAAACTTAGAAGTAATCAAAACTGAAAAAAAACATCAAACATGTGCTTCATAATTATTATAAAGACCATCCATGGACCTAAAAGATGCTTAGTTGATTTCTTTCTGATTTACACCATGGACATTCATGCGAAACTGAGGACTGCCCCCTTAAGGGAAAGTTGTCCGTTAAAAAAAAATTGAAACGCCCCTTTTTCCATTTCGCGAATTTATTCCGGACGTCTTGACATACGTTTTATTGCGACTGTCCAAAAATTGGCCTAACAGCACCTTTTTAAGATAACACTGAAATAGCCTTTTTAACAGCTTTTTTGCAAGCTTTTTTCTTTCGGTCTTTTTTTTTCCATAGCATGAAAAAGGTCTGAAATTTGCAATCAGAAGTCATTTCCTCTCTAAAAAGTTGCCTCCTATAACCCGATTTATATAAAGCCGCTATCTTATGCGATTTATTTTTATTTTAACGCGACACGACATAATGACGTCATGTGACATGACGTCACCCCACATGCTATTCTATGTTTAACGTCATTTTACTATGACATCAAAATACCATAGCAACCAGTACTTAAATGGGACATTACAATTAGCAAAGTGTACATATATTGAAACAGTGCTATGGCAAACCCAAGAATTACACAAATGGTTAGTTTTTAAATGGCAAAAAGCCCACCTCAAACTTAGAAAATCCTACTAAAATTGCATATACCAACCGCAAGACACATGGGATCTTGAGATATCGCAAGTTAGATATCTCACGATAAGTTGCGATACATCTTGAGAAATTGTAAGATATATCTCTATTTATTTTGTGATATCAATGACTCAAGACACATTGAGATATCTCAAGATAATTATCTCAAAACAACTTAAGATATCTCAAGACAGTTATCTCAAGATAACTTGAGATATATTGAGATTAATTGAGATATCTCAATACAAATATCTCAATATAAATTGAGATATCTCAAGATAAAATGTGATATCTCAACATGGAGTATCTCAAGATAAATTAGACATATATCGAGATAAATAAGGATACGGTGCATCGCGGAGTATTACAATATACATATTTTACCGAGTTGTTCATAATCTGGGTTTCGTAGCAATGCGGGTTGGCCTTATGGACAAATTACATTCTAACCGAAGTAGTTCTCTTCGCAAACAAACCGAATGGTAACAAACTTTGAAAATATGTTGAAATACAGACAAAAAATCCTTCATTTGACTGTTTTAGTAAAAAAAGGTTTGACCCTTAAGGGGGCACTCCACAGTTTAATGTACATTTCTCAATCTTCAAACCCATGACAAGCTCTTAGCCTGAATCCTTGAGCAAAAATAAATCACATCATCATTGTGTCATACATTTCTGAGAAGACAATAAAATTACCCATGTTTCCATACCAAATAAAAGTATCAAAAAGCATTTTCTGTACAACTTTAGTCCCATTTCTTTAAGATTACCCCACCCCTTAAAACATGCTAAAAATGCAATTATAGCAATATTTCAAATGTCAATAAATGAAAATAAAAAATTTTCCTACACATATCAGGGTCATGTCATCACTCATAATGCTCTTGCATATCAGGAAATGCTAAATTTTACATACCTAGTCCGGCATTTTAAAAAGTTATTCCACGCTGATCTCTTCGTCAGTGAAAATCAACCATTTTAACTACTTTTAGGAAGTTTTTGATTGGTTCACATTTTTCTATTTATAGCCTCCAAAAAACCCAAAGAATGCATATTCCAATACACCAAAATAAACTTAGAAGTAATCAAAACTGAAAAAAAACATCAAACATGTGCTTCATAATTATTATAAAGACCATCCATGGACCTAAAAGATGCTTAGTTGATTTCTTTCTGATTTACACCATGGACATTCATGCGAAACTGAGGACTGCCCCCTTAGCAATCACTTCCATAACCATGAGTGGACAGGAGGGGTAAGTTAGCAATCACTTCCATAACCATGAGTGGACAGGAGGGGTAAGTTAGCAATCACTTCCATAACCATGAGTGGACAGGAGTAAGTTAGCAATCACTTCCATAACCATGAGTGGACAGGAGGGGTAAGTTAGCAATCACTTCCATTACCATGAGTGGACAGGAGGGGTAAGTTAGCAATCACTTCCATAACCATGAGTGGACAGGAGTAAGTTAGCAATCACTTTCATAACCATGAGTGGACAGGAGGGGTAAGTTAGCAATCACTTCCATAACCATGAGTGGACAGGAGGGGTAAGTTAGCAATCACTTCCATAACCATGAGTGGACAGGAGTAAGTTAGCAATCACTTCCATAACCATGAGTGGACAGGAGGGGTAAGTTAGCAATCACTTCCATAACCATGAGTGGACAGGAGGGGTAAGTTAGCAATCACTTCCATAACCATGAGTGGACAGGAGGGGTAAGTTAGCAATCACTTCCATAACCATGAGTGGACAGGAGGGGTAAGTTAGCAATCACTTCCATAACCATGAGTGGACAGGAGGGGTAAGTTAGCAATCACTTCCATAACCATGAGTGGGCAGGAGTAAGTTAGCAATCACTTCCATAACCATGAGTGGACAGGAGGGGTAAGTTAGCAATCACTTCCATAACCATGAGTGGACAGGAGGGGTAAGTTAGCAATCACTTCCATAACCATGAGTGGGCAGGAGTAAGTTAGCAATCACTTCCATAACCATGAGTGGACAGGAGGGGTAAGTTAGCAATCACTTCCATAACCATGAGTGGACAGGAGGGGTATATTAGCAATCGATTCCATTACCATGAGTGGACAGGAGGGATAAGTTAGCAATCATCTCCATAACCATGAGTGGACAGGAGGGGTAAGTTAGCAATCACTTCCATAACCATAAGTGGACAGGAGGGGTAAGAAGATTGTGTTGGGAGTCAGTGCTCCATTTAAACTCCACAAAACAATTTGGAGGAGCATACAGTCAACGCTTTGCCTATCTGACATCTGTCCTTCCATCTGCCCATCTCCCATTTCTTGTCCAGAGCATAACTTGAAAACTACCAAAGGGACTAAACCGAAACTTCACACACTGATAGAGGGCAATGAGAGGAAGTGCAGACTAGAGTTTCCCTTCACAGTTGTATTGTTATAATTCATGTCCAGAGCATAACTTGGACTAATGGGACTGAAACACGACTCAATTAAAGAGGGCATTGTGAAGAAATGCACAGCAAAAGAACCATATTTTAACTTGAAGAAATATATAATTATCCATCTTTGTACACTTACATTTATTTTAATATAACATGTATCATACATCTCTTGATTGGAAGGATATTTCTATTCTACTTTTAATTGGTAGGCAATATTGTTATGGCTTTTGACCTTTGTCTAAGAAAATCACTGATATTATATAATAACAAAAGTCTATTATTGTTGTACATTTTCCCTTTCTTATACAACTTCATTCACACGTGACATCCATTTTGGGGAGCATCCACTGGTTCTACTGTTATTTGTTTCTTTTATGCATACTTTGCGACATTATGCATGCAGGATATTGTTTAACCCCAACAGTATTGAAAGACCGACTACCAGTAATTTTGGAAACATAAAACATAAAGGCAACACATAAACAAAATGTAACTGTAATCTTAATTTTGAATTTCACTGCAACATTGTATGCAATAAGAAGATTTTCAGTTATTCACAGTAAAAATTTATAAAATGACACACAGATTTAAAATCAAATGGCTGGTCAATATATTCAACAGGTAACTATAATAATAATGCAAATAAGATGTTTATGTTTATTTACACATTTAAAGTAGAAGTTTAATTTTTTTCCCCCTACCTTGCTGTTGTAGTCCAGTGATTCTTGGGAATATTATCATGAAGGTGGAAAGGTCAAATTATAAGCATTACCATTGTCTGCCATTTACCGATCTTGCTATTATACTAGCATAAATCAAGTTTTATATCCAAAAGTTAGCTGAGGCATCACTGAGGGGAAATATTAGTTATCTTTTATTATTTCAACTTAGGCAGGCCCTGCTGGCAGACAAAATGATGTTAGGCGTAGGGGAGGTAACTGATGCCAACGTGTTTAAGCAGTTGCTCTTTAAAATACATACAGAGTTAGGAACCTTGTTACAAACAGAAGGAACTCAAGTCATCGGCTACAAGGTATGTACACAATAGTTTTTCTCAGCCAGAAGATACTTTTGATAATGATTAATCAATTTTAATGCTTTGGGTATAAGATTAATAGATTTTGTTAGTATAATATGTCTGAAATCATTCTCATATTGATAGGGGTCACGTGATTAGGCGAAGTCACTAAAAACTTTGCTTTAATTTGACCGACTTTGCTTTTTAGATCACCTGAGCCGAAGGCTCAAGGTGATCTATTGGGATCACTCTTCGTCCGTCCGTCGTCCGTCGTCGTCGTCGTTAACTTTTCTTTAAACGACTTCTCCTCAGAAACCGCTTGGCTAATTTTGACCAAACTTCACATGGGTGATCCTTAGATGAATGCTTTTTAGATTTGTTAAAATAAATTCATCACGACATCCAAGATGGCCGCCATTACCATATATGGTCGAAACCTTAAAAAATCTTCTTCTCAAGAACCGCTGGACAGATTTCAACAGTTTTTCTTTTAAAATGATCGCCAACGCCCAGACTATCAAGTTTGTTCAAATAAAGTCCCCGGGGTCAAAAATGGCTGTGCCCCGGGGGTCCAAAGTTTGTATATTGAGAGTTTGCATGTTTTTCATATAGTCATATAGGAAAAAAAATTAAAAAATCTTCTTCTCTGAAACCACAAGGCACAGAGCTCTCATGTATTACATGTAGCATCAGCTCATGGTCCTCTATTAAGTTTGTTCAAATGGTAACCCTGGGGTCAAATTTGTCCCCGCCCTGGGGGTCACAGTTTTACATAGACTTATATAGGATTTTTTTTTAAAAAATCTTCTTCTCGGAAACTACAAGAGCCAGAGGTTTGATATTTTGCATTTACTATAAGCTTTTGGTCCTTTACCAAGTTTGTTCAAATGGTGACCCTCGGGTCACATTTGGCCCCGCCCCAAGGGTCACATGTTTTACATAGACATGTATAGGGAAAAACTTTAAAAATCTTCTTCTCTGAAACTGCAAGAGCCAGAGGTTTAATATTTTGCATTTGCTATAAGCTTATGGTCCTCTACAAAGTTTGTTCAAATGGTGACCCAGGGGTCACATTTGGCCCCACCCCGGGGGTCATAGTTTTACATAGGCTTGTATAGGGAAAAACTGAAAAATCTTCTTCTCTGGAACCACATGGCACAGAGCTCTCATGTATAACATGTAGCATCAGCTTATGGTCCTCTACTAAGTTTGTTCAAATGGTGACCCTGGGGTCAAATTTGTCCCCGCCCCGGTGTTGCCACAGTTTTACATAGACATATAGGATTTTTTAAAAATCTTCTTCTCTGAAACTGCAAGAGCCAGAGGTTTGATATTTTGCATTTACTATAAGCTTATGGTCTTTTACCAAGTTTGTTCAAATGGTGACCCTCGGGTCACATTTGACCCCGCCCCAAGGGTCACATGTTTTACATAGACATGTATAGGGAAAAACTTTAAAAATCTTCTTCTCTGAAACTGCAAGAGCCAGAGGTTTAATAGTTTGCATTTACTATAAGCTTATGGTCCTCTACCAATTTTGTTCAAATGGTGACCATGGGGTCACATTTGGCCCCGCCCCGGGGGACACAGTTTTACATAGGCTTGTATATAGGGAAAAACTGAAAAAAGTCTTCTTCTCTGGAACTGCAAGAGCCAGAGGTTTAATGTTTTGCATTTGCTATAAGCTTATGGTCCTTTACCAAGTTTGTTCAAATGGTGACCCTGGTGTCAAATTTGGCCACGCCCCGGGGGTCACAGTTTTACATAGACATATATATAGGAAGAAAAAATATCTCTGAAACTGCAAGAGCCAGAGGTTTGATATTTTGCATTTACTATAAGCTTATGGTCCTTTACCAAGTTTGTTCAAATGATGACCCTGGGGTCACATTTGGCCCTGCCCCAAGGGTCACATGTTTTACATAGACTTGTATAGGGAAAAATTAATAAAATCATCTTCTCTGAAACCACTAGGCACACATCTCTCATATGTTACATGTAGTTTTGTATTTGATCTTTACCAAACTTTGTCAGTGTCTTTATATTAATGTTGTTAAACAACAGAGGCCACATTTCTTGAACAATCTTAACCAAAACCTTTGCACAGATTGTATATGACCATAAGGTTTCGAAGAAGTTCGATAATGGGCCATTACTCAGGTGATCGATATAGGGCCATCTTGGCCCTCTTTTTTATTCATGTGGGGTGAAATTAGAGTCACCGTAATTTTCGGCAAATTCAGATCAATTTCGGCAATTCAAATGTGATTAACCTCATAATAAACAAGCCTCTAAAATATACAATCAGCGCGTGTATAACACGTACCTTATTTAATCCCATTACCATTAAATAACAACCCAAATCTTATCTACTCAGGGCAATAGCCTAATTATCAATCATTATCGGCTTGCCTAAGGCGAAATGTGAATATTAACCGCCATGTTTGCTCGTTAGGCGATCATGTGATTAGATCATATGTGGAATCATGTGCGCATTCTATTTAAGTAACCAATCAAAGCCGTCGTATTTTTCCGTTTGATGAATAATTAAGAATCGTACTACAAAATACTGCGCAAGGATGGGGTTATGATTATGATTGACAACGAGGTACTTTGATGCGATAAATAAATTTAAAACTTAAAAAGGCGGTGTATATTTATATAATTGACGTCGGCACAGTTGAAAAGAATCTTTGCGGCGGTCGACAATAAGCAAAACTCCAAACTTTTGTTTTATTGACGGCTAATTATGAAATTAAGAACTGTGTTTGGTATAAACTTTCAATAATAAAGTGAGTTTGTTTGTCATTGTTTTATTGACTAGTGAAATCACACAGAAATATATTGTATCGTATGAATCGTCAATTACTTAATGATTTTGTTTTTGTTAGTCAATGTGGGTATGAATGTAAACTAAGTTTGGGGTAATTATAGAATAATTAGTATTTTTTCAATAAAAATGAAACGAAGACCAGAATAATATTGCATTCGATCAACATGTCTCTGTAAAGTTTGTTAGGATTGAAAATGCATCTAAATCTCATTCCGGTCAAAGACATAAAGCTGATGAAAGGCTGCCTGGGGAAAAAACAATGAAAAAATATAATAAATTTCACGATTTCAGTTGGTATGTTCAAAACGAAAAGGTTTTTTGGCTCTGTTCAATTTGAAGGCCGTGGAAAAATAATAATAACAATAACAACAAAATAATGATAATAATAATAATAATACATGCTTTATTAGTATTATGCATTATTTTAGTTATTATAACAGTAATATTCACAATACAAATAATTAATGAAATAACTTGTAATTGGCTATCTCAATATTTAATCGTCCATCTCATGTCCATCTCATGTCGACCGACCTCAAGTCTCCCTGTTTTGAAAAACTTCTCCCTGTTTTGACTGGAGGGAGAAGTCACTTCTCCCTGTTTTTGGAGTCTGGCTTGACCCCTGTATTTATGACAATTCAAGATTTGATACTTATTTGTTATTCATCAGGTTGCCAGAAAACGTGTGTTCTGCGTTGAGATTTAGCTTGAAGGGATAGTGTCAATATTTCTCCTTATTTAAGTCAGAGATTTTGTCAATATTTTCACTGAGTTTTGATTTCATTATTGATATAAATGCGGAGAGCAATTTTCCTCATAATAAAATCGTGAAAGTAAATCTTTGTGCGTGAGTTCATCGTCATATAATCAAAATTGTTTTAAACAGTAATATATCTATTACAAACAACAGATTTGGATGTGGGTATGGAGAATCTATAAATTGTGAGACTTAAGTACCAGTACAAACTATACATATTTTACTCATTTCAGCATATGGATTTCTTGAGTACATCGGCAACTCGTCTGGCCATTGCACCCAACTGTTTTCCAAGATATTTCTTCCAGAGTCTGCAGCAAACCTCAGTCAAGGTAAACTTAGTCTGTTGTATTTACACATGCTACATCGTGTACATATTTCACCATGAAAATATTGCACCATAAATATGATTTAAAGTATTTGTTGTTTTAAATGATTTGAAAATGTAAGACCCGGATAAAAAAAGTCATCAGAATAATATTTTTCAATATTTGCAGCTGGCCATCTCTCCGCAGCAGACGGCCACAGAGCCGGTATTGGTACAGAATGACACCCACCTCACACTGAAGGTAGAGGGCGTGATACAACACGGGGACAGGCCTGGCTTGTTCAGAAAGATACGCAACATCAACATACAGGTCACCTCAAGTCTCGTCTCAAGGCCACAGGCAACCTCAGATCAAAAGGTACACAATTCCACATACATAGCTCATACATACCACTGGGAAGCCAGAGTTACTCGGCGATTAATGCTGGGGCTTTGAAACCAGAGATCGCAGTTCCGAGCCTCACCGACACGCCATTGGTTTCTTGGGTCTGTCCTTGGGAAGGGCACTTCTTCCTTAGCTGTGTCCTCAGAATGAGGACTTAAACAGGGCAGTCCCTTGTATCAAAGTCTATACTCCGAGCATGTTAAAAAAACAAAGGAATCTATTCAGGATGAGAGTAGGGAATGATTTCCAGATTCCTGTGTATCCTTCACCTCTCTGGAGCGACTCTGAATACCATAATGTGTTGATGAGCCAATAAGCAACAATCCAGTTTATACCTATCACCATTCGATTGTTCATATAATTATATTATGTTATATTGGGACAGCAACCTCGCAGGTAGCTGAGATGAAGGATAAAGTTTCCCTCAGACATGCCTACACCAGGGAGCGAACCCATCTGGGGCAGAGTTCTTTAGCTCTAAAGCAAGCAAGACCTTTTCCACAGAGCTGTCGAGGCCACTTGTATATTTAACCCTTAACCCGCTAAGCATGACTATAATAGCCTTTGATATAATGAGTAACTCGCAGGCTGATCAGGGTTTACAATGTGTGGCTGCTATTCAGTCATTTCCCCAAAACACCCCTTTGTCACATAAATGGAATGGTCTTAATTCAAAGAAAGAACAGTCCATTATATATATGTATATATATGTAGCGGGTTAAGGGTTAAATGAAGCGAGCGAGATTTTAGGTTATATTGAAATGAAAGGAGTAGATTCTTATGTGTATATAAATCAAAGGAGGGATTAAAAGGCTATTTAGGGTAATTTGGGAGTTGACAGGTCATCTATACACCTGTAATTCTGTCTGCTGATTGTTGCGCAATAGAACATTTATGTATGCTTCAGCAGGTTTGTTTTAAATGCAATGTACTTCACACATCGATCGAGTGTCAAGTTGAATTGTTTAACATCAATTTGCAGTTTGTGTCCAGGTGTGTCCAATGTATGAATTTGTGTACAGTTTACATACCTCCTTCCAGCATATGAAGAACTACACTTTTAGCATGTTAAATTATGAATTTAATTGAATTGGGTTTTACGGTGCACCAACACATGAAAGGTTATATGGCGCCTAACAGGAATGAACATGCCAGGCTCATCCTCCATTTACATCTAGAAAAAATATGGAGAATGGGCCTAGAACCTTCTAACCTGCAGAACTGCAGAGTTGCTGCAAATTCTATAGTAGACACCCCATTTACGAAGGAGCCACGTTTCAATGTTTGCATACGCGTTGTCATGATGAAGACCTTAAATGAGCATGATAAAAAATTATAAAATGAACATGAAAGGGGAGTGGGGGGATCCTACCCCTCTGCCTCTAGCGGGATTTGCAGTGGTTGTATTCTACCCCGGCAACCACATAGGGATCTTATCCCTTCCAAGACCAAGGATTGCCTGTTTTAATGTATCGTGCAGATACTAGTATGCACTTTTCTGCCTAATAAACGGGTGACCTAATAAAATGTTGCTTTATAGTGTGGAATCTCTCGGCGTTTCTTGTACGTAACGTTATCTGACGTCATGTATGTAACGTTATCTTGACGTCATGAAAGAACAACATGGCAGCGTCCTCAATAAGCGTAACATTCTGCAAAATAGATAATAATAGTAATTATTATTATAGTAATAGTAATTCATACAGAAAATGTGGCTACATGATAAATAGAATATTATGTCAGTGCTCGTCATGAAAAGAATGGTTCGGCAGTTCCTTGCCATTCTTCGTTTTCTAAGCCTCGCCTAATAAACTTGATAGTAAAAGGCACTGACATAAGATTCTCCAGTGTGGATAAATAACCCTATTTTGTGTTAATTATCCTTGTGACCTGTGTCTTCTAGCCTGTCTGTGTTGACCTTGGTGTGATAGAGCTCTCTGTCCAGCATAACTCACTTGTAGAAACCAGATAGTGTGTAGTTTATAAAAGTAATCAACAGTGTCAGTTTGATATGGAATTATGTCACGAGAACACTTACTGTTAAAAACACTTACTGTTAAAAAAATAATTTTGCTCACTGGGAAATTCATATAAATCACTGTTAGGTAGTTTAATGTTTGTAGAAACACAATTCACCATTCTGAGGATGTTTTACTTTTCCCTAGGTAACAAGAATGTTTTACTATTCCCTAGGTAACAAGAATGTTTTACTATTGCCTAGTAGGTAAACAGTGTTTTACTATTCCCTGGGTAACAAGAATGTTTTGCTGTTGCCTAGGTAAACAGTGTTTTACTATTCCCTAGGTAACAAGGATGTTTTACCATTGCCTAGGTAAACAGTGTTTAATTATTCCCTGGGTAACAAGAATGTTTTACTATTGCCTAGGTAAACAGTGTTTTACTATTCCCTGGGTAACAAAAATGTTTTACTATCCCCTAGGTAAACAGTGTTTTACTATTCCCTTGGTAACAAGGATGTTTTACTATTCCCTAGGTGACAGAGCCTACTGTGAACAGTATGGAGCAGTCTGTGGATCCTCACAATGACTACTTCAGTGTCAGCCTCATCCTCAACTTCCCGGTTGTCGGTATTCACTCTGTCAACATAGAAGCGGCCATTATTGATAGTGATGGCGCCTTGTGGAAAACTGGACCAAGGGTCAACCTTCAAGTAAAATCTTACGATGACACCCTGCAACGACAGCAACAATCAAAACACCCATCCAGACCAAGTAGTAGCTTCACTCCATCGTGATAATGAAGCTTACTGAATCACACTCACCAATCTCGTCAGAGAGAATGTAACTTCACTTTGTTATGAACATGAAGCTTACTAAAGTACCCTCACCATACTTGTCAGAAAAAACGTCACTTCACTTAGTTATGAAATTGAAGATTGCTGAATGACCCACATCACTTAGTTATGAAACTTAACTTATTGAATGACCCACATCATCCGCATGAAGAATGTGAAGCAGCAGCTTTACGTGGTTATTCTTACTGAATAACCAACATTGGTTTTTAAGAACAGGCAGCTCCATTTCAGTAAGTGAGTAGGTTATGGTGAGTGTTTATTGAATACTAGTAGAAGAAAAACAACTTAGAAGAGATTGGACATTTTATCTCAATATGTGAAATGAATGTTTCAAAGTGTGGATGTTATCTATAACCTTCCCTACATTCAAAGCAGCAGAACTTGTGTATGGCCCATATAAGTATTCACAGTTCCTATCCATATACCTTGTTATGTGAAATGAGTACTTTGATGACGTGGATATTCATTAAACATCCCGCCCTTAATCTACATCAGCAGCAGCAAAAGAGGAAACATCTCTTGTTTAACTTCGGTACTTACTGACATTGCGTCCATATTCAAGTTAAAAGGAAGTTGATTTAAAAACTGTAGATCTGATCATCCCACTTGCACTTGAGCTGCAAATATTATATAAAAAAAATACGATACCTATTATCTATATATGTAATAGGGAGTGGGGTGGGGTATTATACTTTTTCCTTTTTTTTTATAATATTTGCGGCTCAAGTGCCAGTGGGTGTCCTTGTAAAGGACAGCTGAGGCTGCAATGCCATGATGAAGTCAAAAGTAAATTACTGGAGACCTACTGAATTAGTGATTTTTACAAGCAATTGATGGTGAAAAAAACTGCAGATGCAGTCCATGCAATTTATACAAACACTCATGATGATGCAAGTGAATCTACATGTATATGTAAATTTATTTCTTTGTGCTATTCTTATTATATACTATTTGTATTTGTGATTAAATACAATTGTTACAAAATACTATTTCTCTTTCTGTTTATATACACATCATTCCAAGGCTACAAACTGCACATCTGTATTGGCATGTCGAAGGTTTAATGTGAAATTATGCTATATTTAAAGTTATCAGAGTGCCTAGACGTCGAATATGAATCGACATTTATTTAAAAATTTTCCTGTATGTGTTCATACCTGATATGATTGAATAGAATGAAAATGGACACTCCTGAATCTGTTTGCAATCTTCGCGTAGCCATCCTCTAAGCGTCGCAAAGCCAAAAATTCATTTTGACCCCCTCTGTTTACATGTAATTTTATCGACAGCCAAAATTAAAATGGTGATAGTGGAACATGCCATTTAATAAAATAAACAAGAGGTCAATGACCTTGAAGCTCTACTGATTGATTTTGATTTCAGGAAGTAGTCGCTACAGACTTGTTTTTTGAAAATCTATTTTTAACCGTGGCGGCCATCTTGAATTTCCGGCCGACCTGAAATTTTGCTAAGATCAATAAGACATTAAGAGCAACATTCCTGTGAAGTTTCATGAAAATCCGTCAGGTAGTTTCAAAGAAGTAGTCGCTACAAGTTTTCATTATATAACTCTATGTAAACAAAGCAGCCATGTTTAAGGTCAAATCAAAACGATTTTCGACAAGGACCAACATCATGTCATACTGATCATTTTAGAAAAAGTCCCATATCAATATCTCTTATTGTTTTGAAGAAGTAGTCGCTACAAACTTATTTATTTTAAATCTATTTTTAGCTGTGGCGGCCATCTTGAATTTCCGGCCGACCTGAAATTTTTCTAGGATCAACTAGACATCAAGAGCAACATTCCTGTGAAGTTTCATGAACATCCGTCAAGTAGTTTCAGAGGAGTAGTCGCTACAAGTTTTTACTATATAACTCTATGTAACCAAAGATGGCCACTGGCAGCCATGTTTAATGTCGAATCAAAATAATTTTCCACAAGGATCTACATCATGTCATGCTGATCATTTTAGAAAAAGTCCCATATCAATATCACTTATAGTTTTCAAGAAGTAGTCGCTACAAACTTATTTTTTAAAAATCTATTTTTAGCTGTGACGGCCATCTTGAATTTCCGGCCGACCTGAAATTTTGATAGGATCAATTAGACATCAAGAGCAACATTCCTGTAAAGTTTCATGACAATCCGCCAAGTAGTTTCAGAGGAGTAGTCGCTACAAGTTTTTACTTTATAACTCTTATGTAAACAAAGATGGCCGCTGGCAGCCATGTTGAACGTTGAATCAAAACGATTTTTGACTAGGATCAACATCAGGTAATGCTGATCATTTTAGAAAAAGTCCCATATCAATATCACTTATAGTTTTCAAGAAGAAGTCGCTACAAACTTATTTTTTAAAAATCTATTTTTAGCTGTGACGGCCATCTTGAATTTCCGGCCGCCCTGAAATTTTTCTAGGATGAATTAGACATCAAGAGCAACATTCCTGTAAAGTTTCATGACAATCCGCCAAGTAGTTTCAGAGAAGTAGTCGCTACAAGTTTTTACTATATAACTCTATGTAAACAAAGATGGCCGCTGGCAGCCATGTTTAACGTTGAATCAAAACGATTTTTGACTAGGATCAACATCATGTCATGCTGATCATTTTAGAAAAAGTCCCATATCAATATCACTTATAGTTTTCAAGAAGAAGTCGCTACAAACTTGTATTTTAAAACTCTATTTTTAGCTTTGGCGGCCATCTTGGATTTCACATCAACATGAATTTTTGCTAGGATCAACTAGACTTTATGGGCAACATTTCTGTAAAGTTTCATGAATATCCATCCAGTAGTTTCAGCTGTGAAGTCGCTTCAAATAAAAGTTTACGGACAGACAGACGGACGGACGCCGCACCACGGCATAAGCTCTGCTGATCTCTGATCAGTAGAGCTAAAAAGTACAGACAACTTGAAATGCAGGGTAGGTCAGAATACAGGTTTAAGTTTTGTGAAAAGCATCTCTGCCAAAATGAAAGTCTAGTTACTGGACACGTGTAATGACATTTCTTGGATGTATGATGATGTTTATGAAGTTTCATGAACATATAGATCAAATACCTTTCAAGCTATGACCAAGGTTAGGTTGCAGGACAACAACAGATGACGGACAAAGTGATCCCTAAGTGTCTGCCATGCTATGTAGGCGATACAAAAAGGAGATGGTGACCTTTGACCTACTGATCCCTAAAGTCAATAGTGTTCCTCTACGAAAGGGCAATTTACTATAAAGTTACATAGAGTGGATCTCATGGTTTCAGAGTTACCGTGTGGAATGCGCAAGTGTTTATGGATGGACAATACCATAATGTGCCCCCTTTTTCCAGATGGTCGTATAAACATGAAAAAAGTTTTGAGCTAACATTTCTTTTCTCTGACACCATCTTCTATGGCAATCAATCAAGATTTCCGAAAACTGACCAGGTAGGCAGAACACAGAGGTAAATGCAAACATTTACCGTAATTAATAAAGCACAACACATTAATCTAAAAACTCCAGGCTTTTTATTTAGGATTAGTTCATTCGATATGAAGCCAAACACATATTTCATTGAGAGAGATGGAAAAAAAGAGATGGACGGGAACTGTCCATTGAAATGGTAAGTTCTTGTTTAAAAGTCTCTATCCCGCCATCAACAAATTTTAGAACATATGTTCACCGTTTCTAAACCTACCGACAACAAGGTATATTTGTTGGGAATCCAAACTTAGATATAGAGCTTTAATCAGTTTAACCAGCATGGCCAAACGCCAAAACTGGAGCGTCAAATTAGTTGCCAACTCATACTTCATTTTACGCATATTCAATCATAGGTATGTTAAGAACCTGTGAACAAACACAAGTTTAATCGGCACATACACATTATTATGACTTGAACACCTCGATAGATTTGATAAATGGTTTTGTAGCGTAATTCTGTCTTACTTGGAGGGTTGGTTTCTTTAAAATGCGCTCAATCAGTGTTTTCATAGTATTCTAGGGCGAAAACGACACAGATGAGCAGATATCAAAAGGGTAACACAAAACTAGCGTAATTATAAAGAATAAGACTATAATTTCCTATTAGCCTTTAATATATACTGATAAAAATAAGTTTAGCAAGTAAATAACATATAAATCCCAGATTCTAGGATATGTGTAGAAGCGGTCATGGGCAATATAACTTACATAATTATGTTATATTGAGGGAATACGTCTCAAAAGAAATATGCGAAAACAATAACAGCATGTGGTAATCTCCGTTTTACAGAAATTATAATTTTGCTCCTATTTCAATGTAAAGGGAGGCAATTTCACAAATGGTAAACTTTGGATCCCTGTATCTTTATAATGGCAAGGAAATTGTCGATTGTTTTAGCGTTTTTTACAACTTCAGACCCACAAGTTATTTTGTAATGTTTAATCTTGCTCTTTACCTTGTTTGTATTTTTAAATGTGAAATAATACGTTTTAACTAAAATGGGAGATAACTCTGATATTAACACTGGAATACAAAAAGTAAGTGAAAAAGATCGACCAAAGTCATGCCGATGATTTAAAATACTTCTCAATATAAAATATCATTACATTTATTTAAGGGCTTGCTAAACTATTTTTTCAGTATACGTTTTGTATAGTTTTGACTACCAGTATATACGAGGTTGAATTCTTAAATGTGATCCCTTCAGCATATTGTACATGATCTTTGTGCGAGTAATTGAAGGAAACCTCTGCAAGCAAGGCATAAGTGTGCTTACATCTGTTTCTAGACACCCATTTTTCGGTTGGTTGCCGAGGGTACGTCACCGTTCTTTAGCTAGGCGGCACATGCGTTCTTCGTATGCCGAATGCTGTAGGTTCTAATCTGCTATGGTTCAAGCCTCACCGGTGCCATCAAACTTCGTGTATTCATGGGTAAGACAGTGACCTAGAGCTGGGGACCAGACGTAAACCTGGTGGTCCCATGCATCAGGGTCTTATTCTCCCAGCATGTTAGAGAACCACTGGAATCTATTCGTTATTGAGAGTAGGGCAGGTTCCCAGATTCATATGTATCCTTCCCAACTCTCTGGGGCAGCTCTTAGCCACTAATCTATACTGTGTTGATGAGCCTTTCAACAACATTCATTCAATCAAATCTGCTGAAAAAACAGGGCCTAGTTCTCTCTCCATATATACAGCTGAACACTGCCAAAGCAAGCATGGACTAGACACCATACCAGGGGTGGTGTGGAAAGCATCTGAATTTCAGTGCTGGAATCTGTAAAATGAATTGAAATTGAACTGGAGTTTTAAGGCGCACCAACACATGAAAGGTTATATGGCACCTAACAGGAATGAACGTGCCAGGTACACCAAGATAAAGCCTAGAACCTTCTTACCTGCAGAACTGCAGAGTTGCTGCAAATTCTATAGTAGACACTCCATTTACGCTGGAGCCACGTTATAGTTTTTCTGCCACTGCTCTAGTGATATGAGCGATATGGCACCTGAAACAATGCAGGGGTCATGATGAAGACCTTTAATGAGCATGAACAAAAAATGATAAAATGAACATGAATTTGGGGGAGTGGTTCCGTAACCACACGGGGCCTGTACAATGAACTAGGTTTTGGCTATATATTGCCTCCATTCAATACGACTGCAATTGGGGTGCCAATAATCCACAAAACAACGGATATTATTAGAAAATTTATTATGGTTGATGTTTTTTATGGTTTAAATGAGACATTCAAATAAATAATGGCATGCTGTAAACGACACTTAACACAAGAACCATAGTAACCATACAGACGTGCAACTTTGGGATCACTCAATCTATAACTGCTGCTGAACCATTTAGAAAAGTAAACACTGTTAACTGTACGTCTCCATGCATGTTTTGCATGAACAGTATGATCAGTACCAATTGTGACTACAGTATGATCAGTACCAATTGTGAATACAGTATGATCAGTACCAATTGTGACTACAGTATGATCAGTACCAATTGTGACTACAGTATGATCAGTACCAATTGTGAATACAGTATGATCAGTACCGATTGTGAATACAGTATGATCAGTACCAATTGTGAATACAGTATGATCAGTACCAATTGTGAATACAGTATGATCAGTACCAATTGTGAATACAGTATGATCAGTACCAATTGTGACTACAGTATGATCAGTACCAATTGTGAATACAGATATAAACAAAATGGAACCAAAGAAGTGATTTTTTCTACCGTTCAATAAAAAGCCAACAGCATGGACTCCTCCATTTTAAGGTTTTAATAGCGTGGAATGTGTCCAGTGGTATCAATCAAATGTTCCATCCCAGACTTGCATGTTTGTAGGTACGTTTACATTATAAATACAATGTACAGGACAGTGTTCAACTGTAAATAATGTCTATAGAGGAACACAAATTTACAAATTTTAAATGCAAAAGCAAGTAATTTTCCTTTTCGAACTGAAATACCACGAATTGTCATGTGTGTTTATGTAAAGTTCATGTCTGGTGGAACAACTGTCAACCAAATGTAAACATGGTGAATAGCATGGCCTTTGTTAAAGGAATGATTGAATATCAAAATCAGGTAATTTATACCCTTTTAGATTTTAATATATAAAGCAAATTATGTTTCAAAAAGATATCTGTAATTTTATTGTACCACAAAACTGTTGACTTCTATCAAATGTTCACCCATGTAAAGGGTATCTGACCATCAAGTCAATAGTTAATTGAATTGGGGTTTTACGGCACACCAACACAATAAAGGTTATATGGTGCCAAACAGGGATGAACATGCCAGGCTCATCCTCCATTAACATCTAGATAAAATATGGAGAATCGGCCTAGAACCTTCTAACCTGCAGAACTGCAGAGTTGCTGCAAATTCTATTGTAGACGCTCCATTTATGATGGAGCCACGTTTCCACATTTGCATATGCGGTGTCATGAAGAAAACCTTGAATGAGCACGATAAAAAAATGACAAAATGAACACGAAGGGGGGGGTCCTACCCCTCTGCCTCTAGCGGGATTTGCAGTGGTTGTATTCTACCCCGGCAACCACACGGGGAAAGTAAATAGTCAAAGGATGAAGTTTGTCAAAAGATTTCTCATAGATTATACACATGCAATGAGAATAGCAAAAATGAGAATTCTATTCATAACTTTTTTTTTTATTCAATTCTGTAGAATTTCATGTAAAAAATATTTATATAATTTCGAGATATATATTGCTATCACACATACTTCACGTGCAAACAAACTGCCCGTGTATTTATCTATTCTACAACTTACTATGATTTCATAATTAATGTTAATACAGTCGTGTTGTTTTCAGTTGAGATGTGCTCAATTCAGATAAATAGAAAGTAGTCAAAAATAAAAAATAAATATAAAAGGTTGTGGCATTTTAAAGAATATAATTCAGTAAAATTGATTTATGAAATACAACACCCATTGGCACATGTTGTCAGTAGTTCCCAATTATCCCCACCCAACCCCAATTATCCTTCCTTACAAGTATGATATTTGATTGAATATGTACAAAAATACCAACAAAATTTTAACATTAAGTTTGTAGAAGAGATGAAAATGCGAGTGCTGGACTTCGTTCAATATCAGCACGCCTGAAACCGACATTTTGCCACGTCACTGTGTGTATGTTATTTTGACTGAAGTTAATGGTAAATTTATGTGAATCTACATCCTTCTTCTCAGATCATTCATCCAATAAATGAATCAGTTTGGCTTGTTTTTAAATTCTGCAAGTCAAAAACAGCATTTACAATTACTTTCTACAAATATACTAAATAATTCACTTGATTTAAAGGGACATGCAGCAATCTCGATTTGTTTAAAGCTTTTGTTTACAACTCACTTTTGGTACATAACTTGTACATGTATGCAAGGGTACATAACTTGTATATGTATGCAAGGGTACATAACTTGTACATGTATGCAAGCAGGTTTAAAGTCAAAACGATACTGGATTAATCAACGGTGGTGCTAATTTTAATGCTGTCACTACAAGACGGACAGGTGTCCCTTTAAAACAGATGCTGTCAACAACTTTTTTTACAGGACCAATTTGCATAATGGAGAGTTTTACCACTAACTACAAACAACTGACTGTAACACCCATAACTGCGACCAAGTATGCATATAATCTCTCTCTCCCTCTCCAACAGCACAGACTATACACTTAAATCATAGCTATTATGTACTTCCTTCTATACAAATATCCATATTCGTCTTTAGTTTGAAATTTTTCTGCAAGGTTGCTGCAATTTCTATTGTAAACACTCCAATTTTGCTAGAGCCATGATACTGTTTTCTGCCCCAACTCAAGCAGCACCTAAAACAACACAGTGGTGTGGAAGACCTTTAATGAACAGGGCAAATTTGATACAATGAACTTGACAAGTAGTGCCACTGTCTTGCCTGCGAACTACACAGGGCTCAAACTAAATGAAAAAAGTTGTCAAATTTTTACAAGAGTTGTTTGAAGTTTAAATTCTATATTGAAGACATGAAACTATGTTATCATGCATACACCACACAAACAGAAACATGTCGCAATGGTTTACAGATCCAACACTTCTGATCTAAGAATCCGCACAAATAACTTTTAACTGATATTTAACCATGTACAATTCAATTGTTCTGCTATTTAAACCTAGTTGATAATTTATTACTTTAATAATAAAAAGCATATCTTAAAACTATGCTGCATTAAGAATGGTCACACTGCTGTCCAAGTCAGCAAATCAACAAAGACATCTTTCCAACAACACGTACAACTGAACGTGCCCAAGCACAATCTATCAATTCAGTACGAATCCATCTTGGATCGGTATAATTTATGCAATAAAAAACACCCTGCATTTGAATTTGAAGAGATATTTACATAAAATTATAATAAAAAAACATTTGAAAGCCCACAACCGTTATGGATATGGTCTTGGTTTTATTCCATTTTATTCAATTAACTCGTCCATTTCATCAAGTCAATCTGTCTACAAAACCAACGCTCTTTCAATCAAAGGGAAGTCGTATTCTGTTTGGTCTATCTTGACCAGAATTGTTTTATGTGCAAGCAACTATCTTTTGGTCAAAACAAGAATTGGTCCTAGCCAATAGTCTTTCTTCACAACTTGACTCTTCCCTTTCAGCTTGTTTAACTTGCATTCTGACCTTCAGTTTCATTACAACTTAATGTTAGTTTCAATAAATACATAACAAGTTTAATATCATTCTAGGTCATTGAACACAGCTTCCCAGACGTGACATTGAATGTCTTCACCTCACTTGTTCCCATTACATGTACATCACAATTCTGTAAATTGCCAGCGCAATGTTGTCGTAGCTTCTGCAGCATTTAGCCATTGACATCACTGATCCCAAATGTTTCGCAGGAGACGCAAGTCTTAAAGCAGTTGGAGTGTCCATATTGTCCATCATTCTAATACAACTACCTCCTCTCCCAGCTGTGGTTTCACAGATAATGACCGCCATGGATTCCTAGCAGCACGCTTGAACTCGTGACCTTGGAGCTGTTTGCGCAGTTTCCTGTAGGAGATGATCATTACATATATTAATGACAAAACAATTCAGGTCAGAAAGATGACCACAACAGAAGGCAATGATAATGACTATTATTATACCTCCCGTTTACACTCCTGTATAAACTGCCCATACCCTTTGTGTGAAGCAATTTTTCTTGTTCACTGGTAAACAATTTCTACTATCGCACGATTGTGACGTCACTGTGACGTCACGGGAAGTATATAAATAGGTTTTGGGTTTTTCCAAATATGACAATTGGAAATCGGTGGACGCTTATTAAAATACAGTTGAAGTTATGTCAATCGTAAGACGCTTGGTTTTTACAAACGACAATAAATAGATCGCGACAGTTTCGGAAGCAGATTTGAACACCCTGGAACTGGCCATTTTTTGTTCGGTATAATAAAATACATATTGCATCCCAGTGAGGGTGACAGTGGACACTGTCAGCCTTCGGAAAAATAATGTCAACCTCGACTGACATTATTTTCCTCAGGTTGACAATATCCACCGTCACTCTCACTGAGATGCAATATTTATCTACTGTTCCAGGCACAGGTTTCAGCCAAAGGTTTTTCAGCATTTAACATGTCAGAGCAATATTTATAATACGCACATATTACACCAAATTTCAAATCCACAGTTTACGGTGGCTGGTTTTACCAATTGCATTAAAACAATTCTGTTTTACGATTAATTCATTATTGTCAAAAATTTATTAAAATAGGACACCATATATATCCTTCATCTGGGTTAAAAAGTAAGGCGAAAAAGGTTTGGTGCTTTACAAACTTGTAGTATATATCATTAGAAGTGAAATGTTTAGTGGTAAATAAAATTGGTTCTGATGATAATTTGCTGCTTTTCATCATTCATAAAATGTGTTCACCAATGAGTTCGAGACTTGAGACGAGATTTTGTAGCTTTTATTAAACCTGCAACTTCTGAACTTATAGCTTACCATTGAGTTGTAAATACAAATGATAGTACATACTTGGTGGCTGAGGTGGCCATGAAGTAGACATCATCTGGAGCATCTATCCAGCTGATCATGTGCATACGCAGACCCTTGGGTAGCAGTTTACCTCGACCATTCATCGTGTTGTGGTTCAGCAGGCTTCCTCTCTGTAACAATGTTACACAATCTCATTTACTTTCTAACATCTTGCGTGCAAGTACACATTTTAAACTTGGAGTTCATTTGTTTTATTCAAGGCCTATCAAAATAATAACTCCCAATATAACCAAAGTGGCCTATTTAAATATAACTGGAGTGGGAATGCAACTCAATCTCACTATAACAGGCGTTCTCAACACAACCACTGGCCCAACAAGATATAATCAGAGTGGCCTACCTCAACACAACCATAGTGGCCCATCTCAATGTAAATGGATGTGCTTGTTTGAATGGTGTTTTACATCATTTTTAGCACATTTTAGGCCATATATGACGGTCGATTTTTTTTTTGGTAGAAGCAGACCCCCCCATGCGTACTGTACTGTATACCTCCCGCCATCCGTAAGAAAACCAGAGTGGCCCATTTCAATGTAACCAGAGTGGTCCATCCCAGTGTAACCAGAGTGGCTCATCTCAGTGTTACCAGAGTGGCCCATCTCACTGTAACCAGAGTGGCCCATAGTGGACATCTCAATATAACCAGAGTGGACATCTCAATGTTACCAGAGCGGCCCATCTCAATGTAACCAGAGTGGCCCATCTCAATATAACCAGAATGGCCCATCTCAATGTAACCATAGTGGCATATCTTAACAAGAGGCCCAAGAGGGCCTGTGGACGCTCTACTGGCTAAAGATAAAGTTTATGCACAAGGGGCCATAACTCTTTCAAATATCGTTCAACCAGAACATGGTGATGATATGCACAACTAGGCTTGATACTGATCATCCTTGTCAAGTTTCGTTAAAATCCAGCCAGGGGTTCAGGAGAACTAGCCCGGAAAATGTTTTTTGTGTATCAAAAACCTTTAAAGGGCCACAACTCCACCAAAAATCTGTTAACCGGAATGCGACGATGATATGCACATCTAAGCTTGGTGCTGATCATCCCTGTAAAGTTTCGTTGAAATGTGGGGAGATGTTCAGGAGAATAGTCCAAAGTTTGTGTATTTAAACCTTTAAAGGACCACAACTCTGCCAAAAAGCATTCAACTGGAACACGGCAAAGATTTGCACAACTAGACCTGGAACTGATCATCCCTAAAAAGTTTCGTTTAAATCCGGCCAGGGTTCAGGAGAACTAGTCAGAACAAAGTTTGCGTATTAAAACCTTTAAAGGGACATAACTCCGCCAAAATCATTTGGTGACGATATGTACAACTAGGCTTGGTACTGATCATCCCTGAAACATTTCAATGAAATCTGGCCAAATGAAGGTCCTTTCTTCTTAATGAGGCCAAAATATAGCATATTTCAGAAAATCAAGGGCCATAACTCCAGTTTAAATGGTCCAATCTGGCTGGTTTTCAAACTTGTTGCAGCTTTCATTGATAGTAACAATCTGGTAAAGTTTGGTAAAGATCGGATGAAAAATGAATACCCTATCATATTAACGAGGCAAAATATAGCATTTTTAACTAAATCAAGGGCCATAACTCCGCTGTTGATGGTCCGAACTGGCTGGTTTTCAAACTTATCCAAGCTTTCATTGATATTAACAAGATGGTAAAGATTGGTAAAGATCGGATGAAAAATGAAGGCCCTATCGACTTAACGAGGCAAAATATAGCATTTTTAACTATATCAAGGGCCATAACTTTGCTGTTACTAGTCCGATCTGGCTGGTTTTTGAACTTATCCAAGCTTTCATTGATATTAACAAGATGGTAAAGATTGGTAAAGATCGGATGAAAAATGAAGGCCCTATCGACTTAACGAGGCAAAATATAGCATTTTTAACTAAACCAAGGGCCATAACTTTGCTGTTACTAGTCCGATCTGGCTGGTTTTTGAACTTATCCAAGCTTTCATTGATATTAACAAGATGGTAAAGATTGGTAAAGATCAGATGAAAAATGAAGGCCCTATCGACTTAACGAGGCAAAATATAGCATTTTTAACTAAACCAAGGGCCATAACTCCGTTGTTACTGGTTCGATCTGGCTGGTTTTCAAACTTGTCCGAGTTTTTATTGATATAAACAACCTGGTGAAGATTGGATGAAAAATGAAGGCCCTATCGTCTTAACGAGACAAAAGTTAACGACGGACGGACGACAGACGGAAGACGGACAACGGACAACTCGCCATCCCATAAGCTCTGCTGGCCCTTGGCCAGTAGAGCTAATAAAACCAGAGTGGCCCAGATCTCAATACGACCACACTCAATATAACTGAGTAAGTGTTGAATAGCATCATCTTAATAATAATAATAATACACTACTCAACTTTTATAATCAGTCACCCAGGTTTTTTGAAAATAACACGAATACTAAAAACTGGAAATCACCGAAACACATACCAATATTTTTATTAAGTTTATCAACAAGGTTTTAGTCCAATCAAAGCAGATTAAGTTTTATATATCGCTAGCGATATTTGTTGGACGCCAGTTAATATTTCAAATGAAAATATGAATTATTAAAAAATATATATTTCTTTGAAAAGTGACTGATTATAAAAGTTGAGTAGTGTATAGCCAAGGTGGCATATCTCAATTTATCTGGAGTGGCCTATCTCAATATAGCCAAAGTGGCCTATCTCAATATAACTGCAGTGGCCCATCTCAATATAACCAGAGTGGCCCACGTCAATATAACCAGTGACCCATCTCAATGTAACCAGAGTGGCCCATCTCAGTGTAACCAGAGTGGCCCATCTCAATATAACCACAGTGGCCCATCTCAATGTAACCAGAGTGGCCCATCTCAATATAACCAGTGGCTCATCTCAGTGTTACCAGAGTGGCCCATCTCAAGATAACCAGAGTGGCCCATCTCAATGTAACCAGAGTGGCCCATCTCAATATAACCAGAGCGGCCCATCTCAATATAGCCAGTAGCTCATCTCAATATAACCAGAGTGGCCCAGCTCAGTATAACCAGAGTGGCCAGATCTCAATATGACCACACTCAATATAACTGAGTAAGTGTTGAATCACTTCATCTATCCATATAAATAGTAGTCAAGCAATGCCATTCAAGTCTGATGCATAAAAACAATTCATATCTGAATAGAACATTTGAATTCCTTTATCAATCAAGTTTCATACAATACTTTTTCCTCGAGTTAGAACACACTAAAGTACTCGATTACTCCTTATTTGAGTAGCCAAGTCTTTATTATACAAATATAGCACAACAACAACAAAGTTACCATTTATATTCAAACTGTGCACTACAATCAATAATATATCCAGGGCAAGCAAATTTCACACGTCTGCTCGCCATGACAAGTGCTCATTGATGCAGGACGAGTATCTGCTCGCCATGACAAGTGCTCATTGATGCAGGACGAGTATATGCTCGCCATGACAAGTGCTCATTGATGCAGGACGAGTATATGCTCGCCATGACAAGTGCTCATTGATGCAGGACGAGTATCTGCTCGCCATGACGAGTGCTCAATGATGCAGGACGAGTATATGCTCGCCATGACAAGTGCTCATTGATGCAGGACGAGTATCTGCTCGCCATGACGAGTGCTCATTGATGCAGGACGAGTATATGCTCGCCATGACGAGTGCTCAATGATGCAGGACGAGTATCTGCTCGCCATGACGAGTGCTCATTGATGCAGGACGAGTATATGCTCGCCATGACGAGTGCTCAATGATGCAGGACGAGTATCTGCTCGCCATGACGAGTGCTCATTGATGAAGGAAGAGTAGAAAAATTCTTTAACAATTGACTAATTTGACCATTTAGATATTATGTAGAACGAGTAACTCGGAGAACTTTTTTCCTGCCCTGATGTCATATTCAGGTTTAGCAGAATTATAAAAGTTTGACAAGTTTCAATTTTAAACAATATTACTTCTTTTGTTTTACAATTTAATGGTAGAACAAAACATTTCTTATTAAAATATGTAAAATTAAGTTTTGATTTGATGTCGATTGTCAATTAATTATTTAAAGTTATAACCTAGTTATAAAACTGTTTCTCTTACAAGTCCTGATATCTGCTATCATTAGTCAATATATGTAAAATCACAAAGAGGTGGACTTGTAGACAGCTCTGTACAAAGAGTACAACATATTGAAACTGAACATAATATGCTGGAACAGAAAACATTTTTGTTTGTTTGAATGATGTTTTACGTCATTTTTAGCACATGGTAGGCCATATATGAGGGTCAATTATTTTGTGGCAGAGCAGACCACCTCATTTTTCCTGGGTAGAACCAGTACTGTATACCTCACGCCATCTGCACTTAAGTCGAGCTCCCAGTGGGATTCAAAACTGCAGCGGTGAGAGGTGAGAAAGTTTTAGACACAGCGTTTTTTACTATTCCTGCCATGGAGAAATTAATTCACACATCACAATATATTAAGAGCATCAATACATTTTAAAACAAGAGGTCAATGACCTTGAAGCTCTACTGATTGATTTTGATTTCAGGAAGTAGTCGCTACAGACTTGTTTTTCGAAAAATTATTTTTAGCCGTGGCGGCCATCTTGAATTTCCGGCCGACCTGAAATTTTGCTAGGATCAATTAGACATCAAGAGCAACATTCCTGTGAAGTTTCATAAAAAAATGTCAAGTAGTTTCAGAGGAGTAGTCGCTACAAGTTGAAGTTTTTACTATATAACTCTAGGTAAACAAAGATGGCCACTGGCAGCCATGTTTAATGTCGAATCAAAATAATTTTAGACAAGGATCAACATCTTGTCATGCTGATCATTTCAGAAAAAGTCCCATATCAATATCACTTACAGTTTTCAAGAAGTATTCGCTACAAACTTTTTTTTTAAAAATCTGTTTTAAGCCATGGCGGCCATCTTGAATTTCCGGCCGACCTAAAACAATTCTGGGATCAATAAGACATCAAGAGCAACATTCCTGTGAAGTTTCATAAAAATGTGTCAAGTAGTTTCAGAGGAGTAGTCGCTACAAGTTTTTACTATATAACTCTATGTAAACAAAGATGGCCGCTAGCGGCCATGTTTAAAGTTGCATCGAAATAAATTTCGACAAGGATCAACATCATGTCATGCTGATCATTTTAGAAAATGTTCCATATCAATACCACTCACAGTTTTCAAGAAGTAGTCGCTACAAATTTATTTATTTTAAATCTATTTTTAGCCGTGGTGGCCATTTTGAATTTCCGGCCAGCCTGAAATTTTGCTAGGATCAACCAGACATCAAGAGCAACATTCCTGTGAAGTTTCATGAACATCCGTCAAGTAGTTTCAGAGGAGTAGTCGCTACAAGTTTTTACTATATAACTCTATGTAAACAAAGATGGCCACTGGCAGCCATGTTTAACGTCAAATCCAAATAATGTTCGACAAGGATCAACATCATGTCATGCTGATCATTTTAGAAAAACTCCCATATCAATATCACTTCTAATTTTCAAGAAGTAGTCGCTACATACTTATTTTTTAAAAATCTATTTTTAGCTGTGGCGGCCATCTTGAATTTCTGGCCGATCTGAAATTTTGCTAGGATCAATTACACATCAAGAGCAATATTCCTGTAAAGTTTCATGAAAATCCGTCAAGTAGTTTCAGAGGAGTAGTCGCTACAAGTTTTTACTATATAACTCTATGTAAACAAAGATGGCCGCTGGCAGCCATGTTTAACGTCGAATCAAACTGATTTTTGACAACGACCAACATCATGATATGCTGTTCATTTTAGAAAAAGTCCCATATCAATATCACTTATAGTTTTCAAGAAGTAGTCGCTACAAACTTGTATTTTAAAAATCTATTTTTAGCTTTGGCGGCCATCTTGGATTTCACATCAACATGAATTTTTGCAAAGAACAACTAGACTTCATGGACAACATTTCTGTAAAGTTTCATGAATATCCATCCAGTAGTTTCAGAGGAGTAGTCGCTACAAATAAAAGTTAACGGACAGACGGACGGACAGACGGACGGACGGACGCCGCACCACGGCATAAGCTCTGCTGATCTCTGATCAGTAGAGCTAACAATGACATGTACACATTAACAGGCATGCAGATGGAATCAAAATGTGTACTTTTCTTCCTGTATCCATAGATGAAAGGCGGCTTACCACTTGCGGTCTCATCGACATATTGGCATGTTGTCGGATCACGCCCATACTGGGTCGTTTGGCGGGGGGACCCCCTGCTGAATAGCAAACAAAACAAACTGGTGAAGGCTGGCAATTCAATGGGTTGACAAAATGCTTTGAATTACGAATCTCAAAAATATATAGTAAATATAATACATCAGAAAAAAAAGTGTCACAATTAGTACTAAAAATAGTAAAGATCTATATACATGTGGATTTTTTTCAGTCACAATGCCAGTTTTCTTTTGGTATTAACTACGTACGGTAGGCAGCTAAAAACAGGGATGAGCTGATAAGCGGAAACACACATTTTTGTTTTCAAGTCCTCATGATAGTTGAATGTATATGTATTATACCAGTTTTTTCATTTACAAAGGACAAATATTCCCAGAAGTTGAATGGATATGTATATATCACTTTTTTCACTTACAAAGGATAAATATTCCCAATTTTGTTAACAAGTCCAAACAAACTTCTTAATTATCTTGTATACAAAAGGCACATCTCACGTGACACACAATTTTGCTACAATTGAATTTACCTTCTTATATAGTCTGATGGCATTTTCAGCTTTTTGAAAGACACCTTACAACCAAAGGAATTCAAAACAGAAAATAATATGTGTATCACTTGTTTCTGTCCTAACCAAAGATTCACTAACCTGTATCAATACCATTACTGTGTTCGTAGCCTCTTTTCTTCATGATCGACGGCCCAATGTTGGGAGACTTGTTCAACATGTCTAATGGTTTCTCTGAAAATTTACATAGCAGAAGTTGTATTTTCACCTACTTGTACATGAACTAAAGTTTTAGTCTTGCAATGGCCAATGATGACTTTCCTGGGAAAGATTGAGTTGCTAACAAGACATGGATTTTCTGAAGTTCAAAGCAGGTATCTGTCTAACTTATCCATTTTCTAATTTGAAGTTTAGTTATCTCCCCTAGATCATAGACACACCATGCTTAAACTGGTAATTCTAAAGCCTCAGCTATTATGATTGTAGGATTACTATTATCATTATGTCAATTCTCACTGCTTTGTCTCGACCTTAAAGGTGAAAATTGCTGCATGGTATTGTACTGGCTATTGCTATGTATCGTTCAAATACATTGACAGGACACCTTTATATAGAGCTAGCATTAGTTCTATATCAGTAAAAGAAATGATTGTTTGTTTTTGTTTGTATGGTGTTTTACGTCATTTTCAACACATGTAAGGTTATACACATAGGTCGATTTTTTGTGGTGGAGACAGATCACCCACTTTTCCTGGGTAGAACCAGTACTGTACACCTCCGGCCATCCTTCAGAATCAACACATTCTTACAAGTCGATCTAAAAGAAAGCAATATTGTTATTCTACCATTATGGATATAAGCCATTTCCCTTTACTTTAACTGGATGACCTGACAATAACCAAATTTCCACCAGAATTTAGAGTCATACCCTGTAAGAGGGTACTAATAATGACCTCTTGTATTAACAAGAATGATGACATGCTGGTTCCCGAATGATGAGATACTGGTTTCCGAATGATGAGATACTGGTTCCCGAATGATGAGATGCTGGTTCCCAGAATATTTACAACACATTGCAGAACAGCCAGGACAAAATCAAACAAAACTTACGTTTCGACGGAGAAAGAGGGGGGAAGAATAACTTTTCTGGTTGTTTGGCTCCACCGACCGGTCTGTCCAGAATTGGAGGCTTCTCTTGTTTCACGTCTATACCAAGCCGAGCCAAAACAGGTTCAACAGGTAACTTGACACTTAATAGCTTTGGTAACTTGAAGATGCCTCCCCTTTCTGTTAGTCGCACTTGACCTGTTAATGGAACAAAAAAAACTTTAGTTTTCCTTCAACATGTAATGTTACCACAACTAGTAACATCCAACAAGGCGAGCTAAAAAGAGACATAAAACAAAACAACATGTTAGACTCTTTGACTATTTTTGACTCAAAAAGCAAAAAGTCAAACCTAATGGCCAAATAATCATCTTTATATTTCAATGCCAAAACATCATACAGAAGCTGAAAGAAATAAGACTAGTTGTGCACATGTGATGATAAACAATACTGTAAAAACAGACGGACGAACACCACTCCCTTAATAGATATTCTTGCCTACTTACATTCTGTTTTTATTGCTGTAATGTTGATTGGTATGAAGGGCGACCTGGCAGCATGCCGCTGTCGTAAGAGATCCTTGCATAAAAACCTGGAGATTCTAGTGAGGGGTGTCGTCACCAGACAGAAAGCCGCGCGGGTCTTCATGACAGGGCGCGGACTTCCAGCTCTAATTGCTAGACCATGAGCGGTAGCTAGATGCCGCGCTAGATGCGCCTTTAATCTGAACTCCTGTAAAACAGATTGGATTAACAGGTGAAAGTCAAATCTTTATCCATTTTGGATCATCAAAGAAATAAGCAGGCTGCATAACTTTAAACTTTCAATCCTGAAATTATTAAGAAGCAAATGGAATGGAAAATACATTTAGACTGAATCAATTGCAACATCTGAAGCATGTTTTTTAATAGATGAGCTTCTACGAAGTCTTAAATGTGTTACCAAATGAGTCTTACATCTTACGACTCTTAAACAACAAAACAAATAAAAAACCTGCTCTATACGTCAGGTGCTTGAACCATACTTCTGGAAAGCTATTTCCCATTTGAAGATAATGAAGAATGTTTGCACACACAAAAGTAAACAACAGTATTGCTTTTATTACAGGATTATTTTCTAACTTGGACAAATGAAATCAATTCTTAGTTTCCAGTTACAGACTGAATCATTATTTTAAATTATTGATATAATAATCCATACTTATTTAAAATCTGCAACACATGGTGGCCCTACCAGGTGTTTTAATAACAAACTGAGACTTGGGGAAAAAAGTTTCTATTGGGTAACAGTAAACAGAATGTTTTTTTAGTATAATTTAGAGTAAAATCAAGCAATTACCTTTCCACAACCTGTGATTGTACATCGATGAAGACGCAAGGCATTATTATGTGCCACTCGCTCTGAAATTGGCAGAATATCGTCATAATTCAGTGACACGTTTCTTCTGGCCATCATTTCTACAAACAAGTTCTCATACAGATAACAGAATGAGAACACAGTGTCTACTGTCTATACTTTTTCTAAACAGTATTTTCAGTATAAACAAAGAGGCCAGAGGATGCTCTACTGTTTGGTTAAAACATTTTATTCACATATACATATATACAAACATCTTATGACAATCATTTAAAAAGGAAGTAATTACATTGTGAATGGGATTCAATCAAGCGTAGCGCTTTTGTGAATCTTTTTCCCTAGGTGTAATAAAATATATGGCAGATGTCTTCAATATTAAATGCGAATGTCAATGTGCATATATTTGGGTCCCAATCCAAGTAGGGCTTGGCGGGTGGACTAAACATAGCTTTTCAATTTTATTTTCTTAACGAAGTACGATGAATTATTAATAGCTCCTAGTATTAGAAATTAGAACTGATAGAAAAGGTAAAAGAAGGAAGGAAGAATGTGTTGTCGCGTTGTCGAAAACAGGATTTGTTTAACCTTTGGACTTATTTATGTGAAGTCGTACAACATTTTATGTACGAAAACTTAAAGGGAGTACATCAGGCTTTTTATGGGGGTCTAGGTGTCAGACTTAAAATTGACAAATATTAATATTTTCTGTTCTACATGGTCAAAACATAATAAATGAGCCTAAAAAGTATCCCTTATTTGCAAAGAAATTCATTCAGCACAGTAATACGTGCTATCCTAGGTGACGCACCAGGGTTGATTTCAGCATTTTACGTCCGATTCCGTCCTAGCTATATGGTGTTTTCAAAGTTTAGACCTTAACAAAATGGTTCTAACATCATATTTTGATTGATATAAGTGTTTTATCATGAACTGGAACAACTTTATAATTTAAGATGTTTCTAGAAAAATCCTGATGTACCCCCTTTAACATGACTTTTATAAATTTTTTAGAACAAGTGATTATGTATTCTGTAAATTATCATTTTAATCAGCAAATAAGTATCAGGGACAGTGGACTTTTTGGGTCTGAATCTGGAGAATGCTGAATACTTTAATGAACCAAAGGAATCATTGTGATAGTAAGGGCAGGGCACTGTTCTAACATTTATATGTATCCTGCCCTCTTGGGAGGCTTACAATAAGCCAACTTCGTTTCAATGGTGGTTGGCCAAATGCTTGAGCCCCAACACACCCCATAAAAATTGCAAATGCCTCTAATTATGGTGCAAGACATAACCCATTGATGATATATACACCAAGTTTCGTGGATTTATCTGAAGTGGTAAAGGAATAACTCAAGACATAAAAACTGCACAATACTGACCCATGACAACATTGATCCACAATGTTAAACATAGGACCCTAAATTTGGTCACTTCCCTGTGTTCTAATAAATAATATAAATGAGGAGTTGAACCGACTTTTTATTTTATTTTATTTAAGTTGCATATCTATCAGCCATTCTAATATGCAGACAAAAAAGTAGGTGAATTAAAAACACATACTGGTAGATGTTAATAGATTAACAGTTTAGAAGGTTAAATTACATAGTAAATTTATTTATAATGTGTGAACCAGACTTTTACAAACCTTAAATGTATGTGTGTATATTGTGCATGTGGGCCTCATAGAAGATTAGAATATGTCACAGTGAATATACCCAGCTTAGTAATTATTCTACTGTAACATTATGAATATATTGTAGAATTATTAGGAGAATTAAGCTTAGCAATTACCTTGTCTCTGTGCTGGCGGAGGTCTCTCCCCGTCTGTAAAGAAATATATAAACTTACACTTATATAAATGTAATGAATGAATGTGTTTTACGGCACAGAAATAGGTCAATGCAAAAATGGATGCAGATGAACAATGAAATATTATTAAAGAGTACGATAAAAATGTATAGGTAAAACCATTTACAAATAAGGTACGATATGGTTAATGTAAAGAAGTAAATGCAGGTACGAACATATTATAATGAATCTAAAATGAGACTGAAATCAATTGTATCAAATAACTCTTTCATACTAATATCTTGGTAGTGTCAAAGCCTACACAATCTAACAATATATGTTTAGACTGTTAGTGGTGAAAAACAGGGTATATTTTCTGTCAACTGCTCACCTTGTAATAATCTCAATGAGTATAACATCAGGGGTGTAAAATTCCACGTGCCGCTCGCCCAACACAATTTTCAGGGCAGGGCAAGTGACATTTCCTTGTTTTTTTAAATACAATTTTGTGTTTTTCAGCATTCAAAATAACAATAATGAAAATAAGGGCAAATTGCTGCTTGGAAAATTTTACACCCCTGAACATGTATGCCCTATTCTACACTGGGCTAATACAATTTCCTCTCGTCAAATTACTCTACTAGAAGGATGCCACTCACCGAGTAATGGTTTAACTTAATACAGTTCATTATTCATGGATATAACACAAGCTGCTTGCCAAGAGTTAGGAATATATTTGTGTGTGTATAAGCGTTTATTTATCCTCGCTGTATTGCACGAAGCATTTTAGCGAGCAGACCTCGGTTTAAAGTCTCATCCGAAGGACTGGTAAGGTAGGAAATACTTTTATGAAATATTTCGTTAATTAACCCAAATTCGGTCCTGGCTGGGATTGAATATATTTGTTAATATAACATTAAAATCAGGTAATTTGGTAGTAGCATATATATAAAGGTAACTCTCTGTTACTATTTCTATTTTGTATTCTATATCTCTGAAATACAGTGCTGTAATAAATACCACTCCGAACAATACATGCTTTCGGTTTAATCTTAATATTAATACTTTAGTATGTTTGCTCCCATTAGTAATGGTCAGCATACATCAATTGAATTGAATTGGGGATTTAAGGCGCACCAACACAGGAAAGTTTATATGGCACCCAACAGGAATGAACATGCCAGGCTCATCCTCCATGCACATCATCCGAGATAAAATATGGTGAACGGGCCTAGAACCTTCTCACCCTGAACTGCAGAATTGCTGCAAATTCTATTGTAGACACTCCATTTACGCTGGAGCCACGTTATAGTTTTTCTGCCACTGCTCTAGTGATATGAGCAAGATGGCACCTGAAACAATGCAGGGGTCATGATGAAGACCTTTAATGAGCATGAACAAAAAATGATAAAATGAACATGAATTGAACTGAAATGAATTGGGGTTTTGAGGCGCACCAACACATGAAAGGTTATAAAACTTTATTTCACAATTAACGTAACAAACAGTCTTCTGTACAATACTCTAAATTCCTAATGACATGTATATTATCTAAAGTTCCAGGAAAATAAATTATTTCACAATTAACATAAACTCTCTATTCTGTATAATACTCAAAATTTCTTGAATGCTTACAAAAAACAATTACAAATTGCATTTAATTATGCTCGTCCTATGGAAATTTATATACGTGTCATTACACAGTTGTAACCAAATCTAAAGCAGCTGATGTCACTTACCCAAGCGTGTTGGCATTTTGAGGCCACCATACTTTTTCCAGTAGATCCAACATGATGAGCACAACCGACACTGCATGTGTGTTGGCCCCCACGCATACCACTGGTTTGAATGGGCCGCTGAAATAGAAACAAGTATTACAACATGTACACGAGAGCACAATACATTTATCACACACTTTTTAGAGAACATACTGACAAGACAGTTACATGTCCTGAATCCTGACTGACAAGATGTTAATTGATTTTAGACCGCCTTTCAGACTAATTTAAACCGCCTTTCAGACTAATTTAAGGACTCGAGCTGATTTTGACTTCCTTTGGTTATCAAGCACTAAATGTTGCACCTCGCCCAAACTCCAATAATGTTAAAATAGCAATAAGGACACCCAGTCCTCAAAATGCTTGCTTCTGTCTAAACAATTTTGTTAAACTTGGACGTTTGAAGAAAACCTTGGCCTACCATAGCAACTTTCACAAGCTCTGCCCGACACCTGGCCGTCTAAACCGTTCATTTTTCCATTAATAGCTGCTGGATTAGGTTTGTTGCTGTAATAAAGAATGCACAATGTTAGCAGAACAAGGTAACAATTAACAGTAAAGTTAAAACAAAATCTTTGGTTGAAAATAAAGATGAAAACCATCGTTTATTGACTTTCCAACAGTAGAATCAATCCAGCGCCAGATTGGAAAATTAGTGATAGGCAATTGATCTACACCCAACTGAACCAGGTATTGAATTTAATTGGATTTTACAGTCGCAGCTAAGGTCATCTGGCGACTTTCCAGCTTCCATAGATGGAGGAAGACCCAAGGTGCCCTTCCGGGCAATTTTCATTCACAGGCTGGATAGCTTCCTCACATAAAGATTCCTGGTCCCACGAGGGCTCGAACCCAGAACAAGGATACAAGATCAACATTTAATTTGAGATTATAGAGATATAACACAACCTGATTAAACCAAAAGCTACATTAAAACTTGCAGTGATGATAAAACGTGACCAAAATGAAAACAGACTGGCAAAGAAGACAGACAGGTAACTCACTAGTTGGGAATGTATACTTGTTTCAGCTTGCTCTCCGCCTCGGCTGCTTTTATACGTTTCTGTTGTACATATCTGTCTGTGGTCTTCCACATATAGTAATACTCTATAATACTTTTGAGGGATTTCCATGGTAGCTGAAATACGCAACAAACACTGTCAAGAGAAGAAACCTAACAAAACAGCTATGCAATGAAGTCTTCAAACAATCCCACACAGGTGAAATATGCAATGTTCCATAAAAGTAGCTCAAACACCTTTTAAAGAATTGGCCTACAGAAGGGATCTAAATAAGATTGTTCTTGCAACATTCGGAAGTTGTACTGCAGGATAGAAAGGACGTTGTACAATGATACAAAGGGCATAGTATTAATGCATATTTTGCTTGAAGGCTTTTCAAAGTATTTGCTTCTGATCGTAGCATACTTCTAATCAAACGATAATAAAGGACTTTTATCATTAATCAAGGGGGATAATTCCTTATTAATCAAGGTGAATAATTCCTTATTGCTACTACAATTAGAAACTTGAAAACAATGCTGCAGTATTTTTAAAATTGCGAATTTTTGGCCAATAAATAAGATTAAATAATAAAATAAACATCGAAATCGCCTTGAGCCCCATTAAATACAATGGTTATTCATCTCCCTAGTAATGAATTCCAGACTGGGATGACACTACTTACAAAATCTTGCCTAATATCATTGAAATCTTTGCCGTATTTATCCACGGCCTCCTCGAACAGATTTGCCTCGGACGCCGACCATTCCTCCATCTCATCCCGACACAAGACGGGGCCGCCGGCAGGAACGAGGCTGCTGATAGCATTACCGATGTTATAGCTGCTCTTGTGTAACGTCAGCATGGCATTAAACTGAAAAACATGACGTTTCACTTTTATGTACTTTTTATGCTAGTATGTTTTGTTTATAACTTGTACATTTTTGTGGTTGTCCTTCTTTTATAACCATTAATTTATAAAAAAAAATCGAGTTGCACATTTTTAAACTTCAATCATAATTCCTTCCGAATGCCAAGAAAATATAAATACAGTAATAACGAAAAGATCAACAGATTAAAAAAGCATTTTAATATACTCTCATAGCTTTTAATTTGATGTTTATTCCTTTTCATTTCCAAGACAAAAAATATGTTGTATCAAATGGAAATCACAAGATGCCATCGCCTCCCATCTCTAATAAACCAGCCAGGAAGGTGGACAGTAATGCAGTGAGAACTCACCAATGTTATATCTCTACTAGCTGCTGCAGAGCTCATATGAAGACTAGGTTGTCGCACGGTGCTCGTACAGTCAAGGGCTCGTGCAAATGTTCCCACAGACCTGAAATTATGAAAGTTCAAATAAGAAGACAATTAACTAGAAAATAAACCCTTTTTCTCTCAAAGAAGTCTTGAAACCCTACCTACTGGAAAAATCAATATAACAAGAGAAGGTACCAGTTATTGTTTGTATTCATTCCGATACAAATATTTCCACATTGTTCTGGATTAGATTATAACAAATAATTATTCAGATCATTATATTGTGAAAAGTGAGTGCGTACTTCGAACTGTTAAATGATTAAACAGAAAAGAATTGCTTATTCATATTCTATTTGTGGGATCTGTGCTATACGGACAATTTAAATGATGCAGAAGTATCAATGAAACTATTTTTTTCGCCAAACGAAATGCTTGTAAAGCACTACAGAAAAAATTCAAATTCAAGTTCACCGTTGTATGGCACTGCAACGAGAGCTGAAATTCACAATTATAAAGGACAGTTAAAGACTTTCGCATATGTGTTGATACATACCGTGCTATAACTAAGAATTGATCAATCTCCCGATCTGATAATTTACACTCCGGATCCCAGATCAATTGTTCTAAATCTTCCATTTTTCTTCCATCTTCTTCACCTGCAAGTAAATAAGGGAATAAATAATCTGCTCACACATTACATGGCTACCAGTAAAAGTAACAACATGTTTGTTTATCCTCCAGTAGTAATTTTATATTAAATCATCAGGCTTTAATCAGGGTTCAAATTTAACACTTATTTACTTGCTAAATATATTTGCAGATTGCAAGCAGAATATATTAGCACTTGCTAAATTTTGCAAGAAATTTTGCAAGTAATAAAAGAAACCCACTAAGTCTAAATCTACATTTATTCACTAAACATATTCATCAAGCTCAATGAAATAGGTACATAGTATTAAAGTATAATGATGCATTATTACCTTGTTGCCATTACGTGGTCCGAGTATTAACTTTCATACCCCATCCAACCCCTTCTCCAAGAAGCGAAAACTGGGTTGGTTGGCGTATGAAATAAAACCTTAATTTCGGCTTAACATTTTTGCATATTGTAAAATTAAAACATTTAATAGGTAATTTTAAACAGGTTATCGCATGTTTATTGTTGAAATACCCATTATAAATACCTGCTAATATAAGCTTTCCCATCGGTTAATGGAATTAAGGCGGGACCACGTAATGGCATCTAGCCGAGTGTTAAAACGTCATCATTTACATGTATAGCATTCCTGCTACAATGAATGGAAGGCTCTAAATTACTAATTAATACAAATGTCCTGATTAAAATAGCAAGTAAAAAACCTTGGAACTTGCTTATTTAGTAAGTGGCTAAAAATATTAAATTTGATCCCTGTTAATTAAAATTACACCAGAAAATCTTAGACTATAATATTAGTCCATTGGACTTGTAATAATTTACATAATGCATGAAGCTTTATATGCACATTTATTACTGTAGATGGGACTACGTGATCATTCAAATCCCTATGTAATGAACAGAAAGCTCAGTATGTGTAAGTGACTTGCTAAACGAACAATGTTTGGAAGCAAACGTGACAGTGAGCAACACACGCGACAGTGAGCAACATACGTGACAGTGAGCAACATACCTTCCTTGAGTAGGGGCTGTAGATCAGTCTGAAATTTACTGCCCACTCTGATTTCCCCCTTGTCTGCCAGCAGAGTCTTTTGTCCAGGGTCATACACCAGTGAGTAGAAAAATGTGTCCTGAAAACATGTCAAAACCAAACGGATTTACCAAGTGCTTCTGATATACAGAAAATGAATAAATATGCATATAAATTAATTTTGAAGTGTACACAATTATGGTTTTTGAGATCTGTGCACAAGACAAACATGCCGTAAAACAAACAAATGAAGAAAAAAAGTTTTCAGCTGTGAATCAGTGCCCCAGATAAGCAGCGTATCTGCATATTTTACGCAAATAAAATAGCCAAATACGCAATTATTTTACTGGACATATATGCTGGATAAGCAATTTATTTTCCTTTCACTCAAAACTTTTCATTAACAACAAATTACAAGACTATCCAGTCATGGAAACAAGTTTCCGCGGTTAGAATTTCATGAGGTTGGTACAGAAAAATACCTTAAAGGGACACTGTCGTAACTTTTAGCCTATAAAACACACAATAATTATGTTAGCAAACATAACACACTAAACATTATTCAATATTTACTAATTAAAAGCAAAATTGTTTAACGGAATTCAATCACGGTACAAAAAAAAAGAAAATCCACTTTGTGATATTCATGTACTTAAACAACAGTAAAGCTTGCTCCTCTACCAATTCAGAAGAGCTTTTAAGATCTGAATTGTTGTGTGAATCATCAACACACTGTTCAGGTTATTTTCAGCAGCCCCAGAGAGAGGAGGAGACATAGGAATCCGGAAACCATGGCCTACACTTACTATTGAATAGATTTTGAATATGATTCTGTAATATTCCCTGTGAATATAATGGAAAGCCCTATTTACGTCCTTATCTGATGAACGAGACTAGGGGACGCGTCTTGTCCAAGGACACACTGAAATGATTCCAGTGAGGTCCAAACCCATATCTCCGGATTCAATGTTATTTAAACTTGTCATCCTCTAGGCCCGTCACGCACCTCGCTTGTTTATAGATAGACATAGATCAGAAAATGTTTTGTTCCAATAAAACAAACAAAAACGGATACCATTTTCAATTGTTCCCAAGGCGAACATTTCTGATGGGATTGAGAAGTATCGTTTTTATTCTATGCATTATCCTATTTGTTGAATGAACTTTGCCCAATGTATCTTTGAACTCATATGACGGTCGATTTTTTGTGTGGTGGAGGCCGACCACCCACTTTTCCTGGATAGAACCAGTTCTGTACACCTCCCGCGATTCTTACGGATGGCGGGAGGTGTACAGTACTGGTTCTACCCAAGAAAAGTGGGTGGTCTGCCTCCACCACAAAAAAATCGACCGTCATATATAACCCGACATGTGTTGAAAATGATGTAAAAGATACAAACAAACACACAAAACAAACTCTGAACCCTGACATATATGCAGCCTTGAAGCAAAAAAAACATTACACAAGTTTTTTTCAAAGGTCTTTCATAGTCAACATATTTACTTCCAGCGGTGTAGTTTTAATAAGGAAAACAAATTTCCAATACCTCTTTATTTAAATATGATGTTAATGATTCGGTCTCATTTAGAAGAGTTACAACACATTTTCCTCGTATATGTGTGGCAGGTAATGTCTCGACCATCCGTGATAGGAAGAGTTCTCGATGTTTTAGTTGGTGTCGCTGCTTCTCCGAGGGATCTCCTTCCAGTTCTTCTTTCTCTTCCTCCTCCTCAAGGTTGCCATCTGGTGAGGGAAGAAAAGCATTATTTTTCATTTGAGAAAAATTCCAGGTTTGTTTTGGCGGCATTTAGGATTTAACATAAACAATCTGGCAAAGTTTGGTAAAGATCAAATACAAAATGGAAGCAGCTTGAGTGTTCAAAAGCCTGAATACGACATTTTTCAATAATTCAAGGGTCCATAACTTTGTATTCCTGGTCCAATATTGCTGTATCAATGCTTTCATTGATATTAAGACCCGAACTATCAAAATGAAAATGAAGGTGGTAGAGTGTTAGTAAGGCCAAATAAAATGCTATGTCTAGTTCCCATTACATCCTTAAACAAGAGGTCAATGACCTTGAAGCTCTACCGATAGCAGGGTTCTGGAAATACGGTTGCCCGACGCCCCGGGCAAGTGGATTTTGGGTGCGGGCAAGCGACCTTGGCAAATCAGATTGCTCGACTGGACGTTTCCATTCCTGACCAAATCAAGTCGCAAATTAGCCATATCAGAATTTGACAACTGAATAAAAACTGGCCGCTGTTTTTCGCCGCTAGCGATTGTCAACAACATCAATCAACATTCTTGCCCCTGGCAGCTTAATTTGTGGCATTATTTCAATAATCAACTAATTAACCAACACGCGCATTTCACACCGTTTGAAAACAACACCGTATCGCAATTTATCCTGACACAACCGTCAGACGTGTGTCTATCATCCAATGAAATCGCGGCAATCATGTCCGTGACCTTCCAACCATAAACATAGCTACTAGTAGAAATCTTTTCCAAATAATCTCTAAACGTCATTTGGACCTTCCATCAATCAAATACAGAAAACCCTTTCTTAATTTGCAAATTTAATGTGTCGAAATAATGATTGACTGACCCACGTGACGTTATGTTTTTGTTTAGATAATCTAGCCGAAGATTTTTTCGTAACGAAATTACATTTTCTTTTACTCGAAACACTCGTTTATCAATGCGATTTTATGAGGTATTTGGTGTATTTCATTAATATAGCAGGGCTTCCACTAAGGTTCAAATTTAGGAAGTTCGAACTTCCTGCATATCAAATTTGGAAGTTCATGGGGAAAATTTAGGAAGTTCCAGTGTTTGGGCATGGCATTCATACTCAGTCTTTGAGTCAGTGATTCCGTGTGGTGGTGAGGGAAACAACACATCAAAATTGTTAAAAAGAACAAAAGGATATTTATAAGCATCTATATGTTTATAAAAGAAAATATTCGATGACATAATTATATAAACAGTTTCAAACTAAAAATACTTAATTTGCCTTTGCGTGCCATACCCCACCCACAAGTTTTATACAGTGAATTACATTTTGCAAACAGTTTTCAATTTATCAGTCCAGGAAAGCTTTTAAATTGGCATACATTAATGAAAGGTATGTAAAACTGTCAAGTGTAGGAATAAATGTAACAGATTCTTTAATTTATTATCAAAGCAATCGATTGTTCTCCATTCGCGAAGAGTTCTTTCCCCTAGGTTAGAGATTATTAAATAGTGTTTGTCTATCAGTACTTCGTTTCTATTTGTAACTTTGATAAATACATAGAAAAATGACACAAAGATATAAAAGAAAAAGCCTAAAAAGTATAATCTGTTTGTGTAAGGAGTTTCAACTTTGTAGTTAATGAATATAAATTAAGCAATTTGGCATCGAGATTATACTGCTACTTTCATTTTGTGAAATGTGCGGCTAGGCCAATAATCTAATTAACACTCTCTCCACCAGCCACGCGTGTGACCCTTGATAAAAACTGGACAAAACTGGTTTTACCTGTCAATTACAGGCTCCACCGAGTTTTAATTGCATTACAACTTGTTTAGTAGGCAGTCTCAAATGAAATTTGATTAGATGGGCGGGGCTATAATCAGTAATTTACAGATATGGGACGTCCGTATTAAAGAATTGCGGCATACTTTGAAGTTTTTGGAAGTACATTGTCGCCTTTGATGTTAATTTTCGCCGTACAACTACGATTTTTGGATGTTATTTGCGGCCGTACGCCCGCTAACGGAAGCCCCGATACAGTCTGTAATTCAATGTATATGGAAGTGCATATGTCGAACAGGGTTCATAGTAAACAAACCATGGTGTTCTTAATTATTTATTCGAGTTCTCTCTCTTGATACATACAAGAGAGCCTGTAACATAAGAAATATACAATCAGTACAAGAATATATAAAACTTCGAAAATCGACATTTCGACAATCCAGCGATAGACTTAATACACGCAAGAAATACTTTAAATTAATACAATATCACAGATCACTTACCAGAGGATTCACAATAATTATAGTATGCTGGAAGTGACAGAATAGCTGTTTCCAAAGGTTGACTTTACAGTCACCTAATACTTCTATACCTATACTATAAGGCTACATATAAGACTGTTGTTGTCAACTGTCAGAGAGAGAATGCCAGAGAGTAAGATATTTTAGGCGGGAAAGAGATGTTAATTAGTAGAGTTCTTCATGCAAGTTAGTTAGCATAACTCACCAATAACTCACTCACTCACTACACACACAATAATATACAGATATTCATAATTTCGATAGAGCGTCATCAAAAAAACTGACCAATCAGTGACCAGAAATTAGACATACCTAATACATTCTGGTAGGTGATAAACTCGGTCATTATCCTTGATGTTCAACCAAGTTTACTGTTAGAATTAATGTATCTACAGTGTGATTCTTTTGAAACCCTGCATATTTAATGCACATTCATGCAAATTGATTCAGTATATGTATCTTTCAAATCAAAATCTTGAAAACTGTCATCATTTTATGCTGCCAGAGATTTTTATTTTACTATAGAGCCTAAGGATAAAAACCGAGTAACACACATTTTATCACCTACTGAAAATATGATCAAATCTCATCATCTCTGCAATGGAAAATTATGAATACCACAGTTCTGCATGTAGTTCAACATGTCAAGCTATAAATAGAATGGAATGTGCTATAATTAGAAAGGTGAAGTATATTACACTGGTCCCAGGTAGTTGCACAGGAATAGTTTTCTGTAAACAAAACATTACAGATGCAACACCGGGCGACTCATACTACACAAATAAGTTGCATAACTTAGTGATATGCGCATGTCATGGGTTTTCGCGATTTCAAAACAATCACGGAACCCTTTTCTCAAGTTCTGAACCTTCGCTTTTGATAAATAAGGTTACTGATACTACTTCTTAGACAATTCCTAGGGAAAACCCTATTTATGCCTCTTGCTTTCATCTAATTCCCTTTAGTTCAAATACAAAGCCTAGGAACTTTACCACGGTTACAGATATTGGGGGCCAATGAATAGTTTTAATAACGTTTTTTCTTTGCTTGTCACAAATTTAAATGAACACAATAGCTTCTTCTTTTTTTTGTCAACTGGTTAACTGTACACACTGTGACATTAAAAGTTCCATACACTAGCTGCCAAGCAATTTTTTTTGGATGGTCATCAAAAATAATGGGTGTGTGTGGTGATTGGTGGGGTGGGAGGGGGGAATAGAGTTTGAACATTCATCATTGTATGATTTAAGTAACACAAATATATAATAATAATTTGTTTTTTTATATGACTAAGTATAATGGTCCAAATTATGCGGCGGTCCATCCCGTTTAACACGAATAATGGTATAGCACCAATTTTTAGGGCAATTTGTGCAAAATAATTCCTATGATCGACATTCTCGCTTGCCAGAGTTGTGTAAAACCATGCGGACAATTTAACTCGGGAGATGTTAGAACGATGATTAGTCACTAAAAATAAATCATTGTGCTAATTTGCATCGTTCACTGTGCTAAATATTGCGTTATTTTCATTACAAGACTGCATGAGACCTTTCATACACATTACAAAACAATGATGAAGACTACACACATTTACTTGTTGTGTGTAAAGATCGCTTGCTACTGCGGCAACAATGGGTGGACGGATCTACTACTCATTATATATTCCAGGGCTCCGGAAATATGGTTGCCCGACGCCCCGGGCAAGTGGAATATGGGTGCGGGCAAGTGTCCTTCGCAAATCTGGTTGTCTGACACTTGCCCGACTGGACGTTTCCGTTTTAGACAAAAAAATCAACTGAAACCCGGCTTATCATAAAGTGTGCCGATTATGAATTAACCACCGTCGCAGACTTTCGCCGCGAGCGGTAATTGAGAAGAGTCATAAATCTGACCTGTGTTGTTTTGTGATTGTTTAATCCCTCCCACTTTGACAGTTTATCAAAACCTGATTGGCCGAGGAAAGTTTGAGGTGCCAATCAAAGATGTCAATGCGCCGATCGCGTTAATAATATTCATCCCCCTATTACTGAAGTGTGTCCTCTACTAACATGATGAGACCATCCCAAAAATTAATCCAATTATAATTAAAATAATCCAATTATAATCGATAAAACATAGCCATTGTAAAGTTTGTAGACTTCTATTATGCATTATTTTACGTGCAACATAAATCATGTTTAGCCGAACTTTCGAATTACGTTTGAAGAGTATAACCACACCGAGATTTTATGCAACGCATATTGTGTATTGACGCTGAATGTTATCGGAAAAGGTAATGAATACACACTGATCAGTCCGTCAAGTACTTATAGCTGTGTAAAAGGTGAAACGCGGGTCATTGGAAAATTGTAAACAAACAGCAATTTATAAACGATTACGGCAAGTACTGTACTATACACAAATAAAGTAGAAATTAATTACTGGCACTAATTAAGGACGGTATGTGAATGCAGCGGGTTGCTTTATTGAAGTTATTTTGACACATATTATTAAACAAACTTTGTTTGCAAGTTTGTATTTTGTTTGGCACATTTGGTAACACGATTATCACTTTCGTGGCCTGGCGGTGACGATTAAAGCTGAGTAGGCAGATGTTTTGTTTGCAGTTACTATAAAGGGAAACTTTTGAAAACACACTCACGAATGTTGATGTAATAATGATGATGTAATCAAAGGCGGTTTGTAAATTGGTTGGTTTGGAAATGTGTGAAAGGGGTCATTGTTTCTTTTGATATTCATGAGTTATGGTATAAATTCATAGGAATCGGACGTATTGTAAACATAGTACAGTATCCCCATATGTAGGTCCCCGCATGTATATAAACATATATTTTAATATACTAGTAGTGGATAGTCAATGTGGTTTATTACATGCATTTACAATATGTCCGTTTCATGTGGGTAATTATATGATGCAGTATTTAATAAATGATCCTTCATTACTTCAACAATCTAACAAAAAATAATACAAATTAACCATGTCTCTATTACGTTCCTTGTAAGGACAAAACCTAAACATGTGTCTAAAATTACTGAGGAAAATACACCTGGTGATCTTAGAAATGTTGATTTGTGTGATTCTGGTGGTCAGTCTGACAGTGAATTTGGATTTAAGGATAGTAGTGATGGTGTTGATTTGTGTTCACCCAGCCAATCTGAAAATGGATCTATTTCTCGTGATTCTCAAGTGAAATCCAGCCCTAAACGTAATCTACAACACACCATGGATACGTCGGTGGCGCGCAGTGTCTAAAAAAGTTTGGTATGTTGACAAAGGCTTGATTTTGGGGCAAGTGACTTTTGAATTTGGGGCGACATTTTGGACAGGGCAAGTGGATTTTGAACAGGGCAAGTGGATTTTGAAAATCCAAATCCACTTGCCCTGGGCAAGTGGATTTTCAAAATATTTCCAGAGCCCTGTATTCACACTCTTGTTTACATTTAGCGAGGAATGGGATGGAGCTGAACACACGATGACATTGCCTCAGTACGAATGTAATTCCATGCTCAATCTTGAACAACTGGATTAAGTTACAGTACAGCTCAAACGAAACCCACACTTTACTCGATTCGCGAGTGTTTGGACTCGGCGAATCCAGGTAGCGAAAGTATGCCATTGTCAAGTCACTCGCACTCTGAGTTACTCCGCGCAGAATCCAATCAACCATAAGTGATCACCTGTGTTGATTTATTATTGGGGGGAAATCTGAATTTTCCAACAACTTTTCAACTTGTCCGACAGCGCGCTTGAGAAAGTCAATCGCAAGAAAAAGTACAAACAATGAGACGCCAAGTGCATCTTTTCTACGCAAGACTGATTAATACAATGAATTAATTTCGAAACAAATATGTATTTCAAACTATTAATGCATTTAATCACAAGTTTTGTTTCGTTTCTGTTGTCCAAAAGTCACACTTCTTCAACCGACATGTTTTTTTCTGATTATTTCTTACTAATAAACAGCAGAATAAATTTGTTACAAATAATGATTAATTAAAAATATAATTATAATTTCCAGTATAATAATTACCATACATGTGATACCTCACGTTCATCTCACGGAATTCTAACCCTCCCAGTGCTCAAAGAAAATTATTTTAAGAGACAGGCCCAGGGCTTGTTGCTTCTGAAAATGGACAGGCCCCGATTTGAAATGGACAGGCCCTGATTTGAAATGGACAGGCCCTGATTTAAAATGGAAAGGTCCAATATTTTTTTCTTATTGAAAATGTGTCTTTATTCACTTTTATAGCACACATTAATTTTGTTACGTATGTATTAATCAAGCTCAGAACCTCCTCTGACTATATTTTTCTTTTTGCTACCACTTTTTGCTCCCTGGTCAGCGGACTTATTTACCATTTCGTTTAAAATATGTTAGAATATAATATTACATAGTAATTTATAACCAATGCAAAGGAGAGTACTAGCACTTTTGCCAAACGATAATAATCAGAGCCGACTTGGTGAAACTGGAGCTAAACTTGGAGCCAAATTTTTAATCAGGTTTTATGAGACTATCAGAGCCTCCTCTGGCTATATTTTTTCTTTTTGTCACCACTTTCTCCAAGTAAAGAATTAGGAGCCTAGACTAGAATTCATTTAAAAGTAGGATTCCAGGAACTCCTTACACCTTAAATAATGAATAGAAATATACTTTATATCTGTATTTATACATATACAGTATATCAGGGCTTCTAAAATTTTAAAATGCAAATCAGTCCAGGTTTTTAACTGCCGTAAGAATCGCGCTTATTTTGAAAAAAATCACTAGAATCGCCGTACCCCACCCACCATGTCAGCTGCACAATGAATTTTTTTCGTTCAGTCATTGATATAGAGAACCATTTAAAATGTATGTTTGTATTATATTTGTTTTATTTCTAACTTACTTTATCACAATTTGTACATTTTAATGACTGACAACATGTCTTCGCTTTACTGAATGAATAATTTTCACTCAATATTAAAATTGTTGATCATTTGAGGAATTGAACCGGAAGTGTCTAATAAACCGGGTAGGTATAAAACGCGGACTAACACGCGCGGACTAGCGGATTATATACGATTTTACATAAATTTGAGTAATATCGTTTTTCATCAATAAGCTTAATTAATACCAAATGTTACGACTAACGCAAACAATTTCGGTCCGACTTTAAAAAACAACGGTGTCAGGTTTGATCACTTTCCTTAATATTATACTTAAAGTTATTGTAAAAAAAAAATCAAACAAACAATTAACACATCTCGGTATTTTAATGACGCAAACAAATTTCAGTCCCAGCTTTGGCCACTTAAAAAAACAAACCGACACAAGCAAACAGGCTAACACCTTACGACTAACGGTATATCAAAGAAATCACAGACGGTAACACTCGCTTCAGTGAACCGACAGAACGCGTGATATACTTTCACTGATCACACATCAAAGGCGTGCTACATGGCTATAGACTCTTCCGGAAAACTCCCTACTATCGGTAATGGTTTAGTCCAAACTGACCATATTGACCTACTTTCGCACAGCGAGTGACAAACAATCTTGTTATGGATCAAAGAATATTGCCGCAAGGCATATTTCAAGGAGTGTGTAAGGTAATTGTAGATTTTTTAACGACCGATAGATAAAATATCTGGGACTGATTTTAACAGTGATTTTGAAAAGAAAATCGGTCCGGAGAAACAGAATTCGGTCTGGGGACCGACAAACCGGCGATTTTAGAAGCCCTGCAGTATATATATTTTCAGGGTTTCCCCCAGAAAATTTTGAAGGCATGTTGTTCTGACATTACATTTACCAAACTGGGCTTGAAAAAAATAGTGCCTATTAATGGCAAAATGGCAAAATAACATACTTTTATGATTTGTGTGCAAAAGGAACAAGAATCACCATAGAAATTCTATTTTTCTTCTTTTAAATCTGTTATTCATGCAAATTAAGAAAATCTTAAGGCATGTTGCTCTGATGAAGGCATGTTGTTTTTCCTTTCTTTTCCAGGAAGGCATGTTGCATGCGACATGCCTTATGACCCTGGGGGAAACCCTGATTTTTCTTTCCACCAACATGTTACTTGTATTTGTAAAGGACAGTTTTTCTTATTTGATTATGTAAAGAAAATAAAAAATAATATATCCGAAATTATGTACCATCCGAACTACTATGACACCGCACTTTTACGGCCCGAACATTTCACAAACATTCAATCGAAATACCATAAATAACAATTTTTTTTCATGCATTAGTGTGTTTTTAATGACAAAAACAGTATTTCTTATCACAAAGGAAAGAAAACACAACCCTAATAGCAGAATAATGAGTTTTATGTCAACAATTGTCGACCTCAAAGTTGTGACAAACTGCCGAAACGAAGCCAGGCAAAATATTCAAACTTCTTATTGTTTCAATGTGTGTATAACACATTTTAATTACTTTATTGCAATTGTTTTTAAAGTTTACAATACACATGGGAGTATTTTGTCTTGAGGAACTTCAGCTTGAGATCCAGTAAAACTGATTTTTTTGGGGATTTCTTTTTTTTTAAGACAGGCCCGACGGGCTCGTCTTCAAAATGAGACAGGCCCGGAATGGATTTCGAGGAGCCCCGGGCGTCGGGCTATCCTATTTCTTGAGCACTGCCTCCTCCCGGCCCCCCGGAATTGTGTGAAAAACTCCCGTAAAATTGCTAAAATCGATTTTTCGAAAATCATCGGTCTATTACCTGTTTGCGTAAATGTTATTGTCTTGCGATTCGCAAGATCGTCACGTGACATTCATGGATTTGACCTGGATCAATAGCCTGGGGGAAAGTGGCTGAAACTGTTATTTGCAAACAGTTTATTTACAAGTGGAAAATAAATGTTTGTTAAAGTGATGCAGTAATTATCGGATAGTAGACTTTGTCAACGTGAATTTGATGAGTATGTTTAATTAAAACAATTAAGTTGTGGGGAATAGGGGTGGGTATTTGAAATAAATCAATCAAGATGGGGTCTCAAACATTTTTAATCAAGATGGAGTGTTTTTCAAGTAAAAATTTTTTAACACATTTTTTTCTCGAATGATAAGCAGATTTTGCTTCTAAAAATAGAATGAAACAAGAGGCCCAAGAGGGCCTGTGGACGCTCTACTGGCTCAAGATATATTTTATGTATAAGGGGCCACAAGTCTTTCAAAAATCATTCAACCAGAACATGACAATGATAGGTGCAACTAGGCTTAGTACTGATCATTCTCGCCAAGCCTCGCTGAAATCTGGCAAAGAGTTCAGAAGAGACTAATCTGGACAAAGTTTGTGTATTAAAACATTTAAAGGGTCACAAATCTGCCAAAAATCATTCAACCGAAATATGGCGATGATATGCACAACTAGGCTTGATACTGATCATCCTTGTCAAGTTTCGTCTATATCCAGCCAGGGGTTCAGGAGAACTAGCCCGGAAAAAAATTGTGGTATCAAAATCCTTTAAAGGGCCATAACTCTGCCAAATATCTGTAAACTGGAACGTGACAATGACATGTACAACTAGGCTTGGTGCTGATCATCCCTGCGAAGTTTCATTGAAATCTGGCAAGGGGTTCAGGAGAAGAAGATCAGACAAAGTTTGTGTATTAAAACCTTTAAAGGGCCATAATTCTGTCAAAAAAAATCATTTAACCGGAATACGCCAATGATTTGCAAAACTCGACATGGAATTGATCATCCCTAAAAAGCTTCGTTTAAATCCGGCCAGAGGTTCAGCAGAACTAGTCAGAACAAAGTTTGTGTATTAAAACCTTTAAAGGGCCCTAACTCCTCCAAAAATCATTCAACCGGAACACGGCGATGATGTGCACAACTAGATATAGAACCGATCATCCCTAAAAAGTTTCGTTTAATCCGGCCAGGGGTTCAGGAGAACTAGTCAGAACAATGAATGAATGAATGAATGGTGTTTTACGGCACGTCGACACATAAATAGGTCATATTGTGCGCAAAAACTGATTGAATGATGATGAAATGAAGGATTAATTAAAAATTAATGCAAACATATAAAGATAAAAATATTATAATATAAGGGATGATATGGTAGTAAAACAAAGTATATATGTAAAACAACAAACGGCTGATAACGGGCATACAAAAAAAAGTAAATATATAGAAGAACATATTATAATGATTTATATAGTCTGACTTCCTTCTAGTCAGAACAAAGTTTGTGTATTAAACTCTGCCAAAATCTTTCAACTGGAACACGATGACTATGTACAACTAGGCTTGGTACTGATCATCCCTGCAAAGTTTCAATGAAATCCGGCCAAATGAAGGCTTACGTCTTGAGACCACGATATAGCATATTTCAGAAAATCAAGGGCCATGACTCCGATGTAAATGGTCCAATCTGAATGGTTTTCAAACTCGTCCAAGCTTTCATCGATATTAACAATCTGGTAAAGTTTCTTAAAGATCGGATGAAAGATGAAGGCCCTATCGTCCTAAGGAGGCAAAATATAGCATTTTTAACTAAATCAAGGGCCATAACTCATCTGTTACTGGTCCGATCTGGCTGGTTTTCGAAATTGTCTGAGCTGTCATTGATATAAACAATCAGGTAAAGTTTTGTAAAGATCACATGAAAGATGAAGGCCCTATCGAATTAACGAGGCAAAATATAGCATTTTTACCTAAATCAAGGGCCATAACTCCACTGTTAATGGTCCGATCTGGCTGGTTTTCGAACTTGTCCGAGATTCCATTGATATTAACAATCTATGCAAGTTTGGTAAAGATCAAATAATAAATAAAGGTGCTAGATTGTTCACAAGGCAGAAAATGGCATTTTTCAGAAAAAAACAATGGCCATAACTCTGGTGTTACTGACCCAATTTAGCTGGTTTTCGAACTTGTTTGAGCTTTCATTGATATTAACAATATGTGCAAGTTTGGTAAAGATGAAATAGTACGTGAAGGTGCTAGAGAGTAGAATTTTTTTTTTTTACCCCACCCACCCCCTCAAATATTGGCCGCGATTTTTCAAAAACGGCCGTGCAAAAGACGGCTGCACGGTTGGCTGGCTAATACACTGCTTCTAGCATAGGTGTTCCCACTCCGCGTAGTTTTATCATCAAAACTCCGCGTAATTAAGCGATTTTGAAATTCGGCGTGAAAGAGTAAAGTGTGGGTTTCACGTGAGTAGGGTTGGATATCGTTAAGCACGAACCGGTCCGATACCGATACCAACGAAACGATACGGTATTTTAACGATACCGATACTGATACCACTTCCCATGTATCATGCTTTTAGTGCATCTGACCAGCAATGCTTTGGTAAGTTTTATATCATGCTTTTAGTGCATCTGACCAGCAATGCTTTGGTAAGTTTTATACTCGTGCTTTATCATTGTAGATACACTTAAATATATTTATATGGGAGAACTTTGTTAATCATTGTATAAATATATAAACATTCAAAGCCAGTAAATGAAACTTCGTATTCAAATTTTTTTTCCAACAGGTAACAGTGAACTTATAAATACATATTAGTGATTACAAATAAATCATAGTAGACTCGTGATTAATCTCAGACTAAAATGACTAGAAGTTTTTTAAAGTAAACCTTAATTTTCAAAAGAAAAACTTGAAACAATCAAGTTTTTGAGACACCAATTTCAGTTCTACACTTTGACTAGAAGTTACACCCTACATGCCCTATATCAACCCCTACCAACAATTACTGTCAAATTAACCAGCTCAATAAATATTAATCTACACTACAGTAATTATAGAAAATATGCCTTGCTGATTTCAGGCTGAATTCAATTTTACATTACTTGTTTGTATTTTAACTTTAAGTGAGTCGAACATGGTACAATGCTTCAGAGTAATATTGTGTTTTAGTCGCCAGTGTTTATCAATATTGCTGGTGTTGCCACCTTTTCCCTTTACAAGTTTATTGCAAATATTGCAATTTCCACCGTCAAGTTTTCTTCGCAAAATAAGCCCATACATGGGAATTGCGAACTCTATTTCCGACACCGACCATTTTCTTATGTTCGCGAAAATAGATGACTTGTTTACATTCGTTATTGCGTGGATTCGTAACTTTTATTTTTAATAATTTATTTATTAATTCTGATAAAATATGGAATAAAATCAACGATAAATGTTTATTATGATATATTATTGATTTTCATCATCTAAAATGAAGGCTAAACGACTTGGAAAGTAATGCAAAACTAAGCCTGACATCGCGCGAGTAGCTCGCCATGACGGGCGGTGTCTATATAAAATGTCAACATTCAATATAGACTCGCGCTGCCGACGCGTTGACTAATGTTGTGTTGTTTTATTACCTGCAATTTGATAAGAATTTTGCATTCATTTTTATGGAAATACCGAGATCGGAACCGATTATTTACGAAACGGTATATACCGGTACTTTTTGAAGTAACTATTCGGTACTGTACCAATACCGGGTACCGGTATCAAAACCTACGCGTGAGCTGTACTGTATTTTAGCGATCATGGTCTTCATAATACCCAAAAGCTGGTGTTTCAATCAAAATAGATTTCCGATAAACTAATCATTTCTGCGAATAAGTAGTACAAGCGCTTAAGTGACTACGATGAACAACATCCTTTTCCCACAAAAAATGTCTTCGAAAGATGCGAAACAAAACACTTTGCTTGGATAAAAAGGTTAGAACTCAAATCGGCCGATTTCACTGTAAAAGCAATATTATTCAATGTTGCTGAGAAAGTTGTTAAAATATAGTGGCAAAATCAGTTCATCGAAGTGTTGGCTAAGTAACATTCAAGAAGTAGAAATCTGCATACCGCTGGCTAAAAAATTACCGGCAATGCAGAAATCAGCTACACACTGTTATGCATAACATGCCAACAATATTTAGCTTCTTCAACGTGGGGTCATCAGGGGCATAGCCAGCGATACGCATGTGCGTAACATCGATTTGAAAAGTGAAAAAATAGTTATGGCCAAAAATGGCATAAAAATCAAAGGCTAACTTAACTCCTGACATATGTTTTTTTCATTTTTAAAGAAATTATTGTACCCTAGAAGGCCGCCAAAATGTGACCAAAAAACCCACCAGAGGCTACCAAAGGATGTCTATATTTTAAAATTTTCAATTATGGTCATAGTGGATCAAGAAATATTCAATATTCAGGGCTGGTCAGTTTAGAGGTACCCCACCATCTAAAATATAAATAATTATAAAATCTCCTTCGCGTAATTTGTTGCTTGTCTATTTGAATATTGTACCTCATGTTAATGTTTCATAGGTTTAAAATGTGTTTATTTATAATAAAAAAAAATAGCTCCCATAAACTGTATCAATATTGTATAATTTACACGTTTCTTAAAAATCATGTGCCCAGTTTTTTTCAGATAAACTAAAAAAAACAATGCTATAAAACACTGAAAAAGAGTTGATACTTTTTTATGTTATATTTAGATAGACCTCAACACTTCTTCCAGATCGCTTCCAGTCGCTTCAATATCTCTGAGTTTCATCATTGTGTTCTTGGGCAAGACACTTTTCCTTAGCCTAGTCCGTCGGATGGGACGTAAACTGGGCGGTCCCTTGTATCGGTCTATCCTCCGAGCACGTTAAAGAACCATAGGAATCTATTCGATAATAAGAGTAG